>CM065661.1:16441298-16563798 GCA_033220385.1 Triplophysa yarkandensis | reverse complement strand
ATAATACTAACAATAATAATACTAACAATAATTATACAAACAATAATTATACAAACAATAATAATACTAACAATAATTATACTAACAATAATAATACTAACAATAATTATACTAACAATAATTATACTAACAATAATTATACTAACAATAATAATACTAACAATAATTATACTAACAATAATAATACTAACAATAATTATACTAACAATAATTATACTAACAATAATTATACTAACAATAATTATACTAACAATAATAATACAAACAATAATCATACTAACAATAATAATACTAACAATAATTATACTAACAATAATTATACTAACAATAATTATACTAACAATAATTATACTAACAATAATTATACTAACAATAATTATACTAACAATAATAATACTAACAATAATTATACTAACAATAACTATACTAACAATAATAATACTAACAATAATTATACTAACAATAATAATACTAACAATAATTATACTAACAATAATTATACTAACAATAATAATACTAACAATAATTATACTAACAATAATTATACTAACAATAATAATA
Organism: Triplophysa yarkandensis; assembly: GCA_033220385.1. Lineage (NCBI taxonomy): Eukaryota > Metazoa > Chordata > Actinopteri > Cypriniformes > Nemacheilidae > Triplophysa > Triplophysa yarkandensis. The sequence continues at coordinate 16,563,237 of CM065661.1, read as the reverse complement.
CTAACAATAATTATACTAACAATAATTATACTAACAATAATAATACTAACAATAATTATACTAACAATAATAATACTAACAATAATTATACTAACAATAATTATACTAACAATAATTATACTAACAATAATTATACTAACAATAATAATACTAACAATAATTATACTAACAATAATAATACAAACAATAATCATACTAACAATAATAATACTAACAATAATTATACTAACAATAATTATACTAACAATAATTATACTAACAATAATAATACTAACAATAATTATACTAACAATAATAATACAAACAATAATCATACTAACAATAATAATACAAACAATAATCATACTAACAATAATAATACTAACAATAATTATACTAACAATAATTATACTAACAATAACAATACTAACAATAATTATACTAACAATAACTATACTAACAATAATAATACTAACAATAATTATACTAACAATAATAATACTAACAATAATTATACTAACAATAATTATACTAACAATAATTATACTAACAATAATTATACTAACAATAATTATACTAACAATAATTATACTAACAATAATAATACTAACAATAATTATACTAACAATAATTATACTAACAATAATAATACTAACAATAATAATACTAACAATAATTATACTAACAATAATTATACTAACAATAATTATTTAACCACAGTTTTAAGTGTTTGTTAACATTGTTGAAGAATGCTGTTTAAAATGTCAATATGAGGCCTCAAAATCATAAAAATGACTACACAAAATGTTCTTAATATTGTCAACTATATCATAAATAAAAAGACGTCATTAATGTTTGTTTATCCTTATGTTTTTATGCAGCCGGTGGAAGAATGCGGACTTTTATTGTGTAATAAACAGAGCGGAAGTGCGCTTGTAAATCTTCTGGAGCAGTTTCCGGTCTTGGGTGGTGGCTTGAAAGTTTCTTCAGTCGACTTCGCTCTGTGTGGGAATGAGAGAAGGAAGAAAACTGATTTTACTCCAGCGTCGCGTTTAAGAGTTCTAATAAGTGTTGTTTAATCGACATCTTTACTTTAACTCGATTTATTTCGTGTTTAAAGAGAGAGAGAGAGAGTAATAATGCAGGCCATCAAGTGTGTGGTTGTCGGCGACGGGTGAGTGACTCTTTCTCTTTAATTACAACTGTTGCTCATATTAAAGTTGTGTCTCATTCAAACATTTAAACTTTTTTAATTCTTTATTACAACACTTTGATTCTTTTTGAGTCATAAATCCACTCGAACCCTTAACTCTCGGTGACGTCACGCGCACTCCCTGCCAGCATGTTAAAGCTAATGGGACACATATAAAGTTATTAAACTCCTTTAAATTAACTATATTTGATTATACCAGTTTAGTAAGCTTGTTTTATTAGTGGATTAACTCCCACCAGTTGTGTCCTGTTTATTACAGATTACATTCAACAACAGTTACTGTTTTACAACTATATTTGCTGTTTAGTTGTCATTTTATTTTGAATACTTACAAAAATTGTCAAACATCTAAATTCATGTTAGATGTATCTAACTTAGATGTATAAGAGATCACAATGGCAACAATGTGGGTTAAGAATGAAAGATTGATTTGTAATGTCACTCCAAACTTAACACTTTAAGTGGAAATACAATCAGAATGTATTTATAATCAATATATTGAATTATTTATTCATCAGAAGAAATGTTAGTGTGTTCAGATCAATGTAAAGTTTCTATTCTCAAACCTCTGATCAACTCTTGACCTTGTTAGTGTGCTTACTAGGGAGACTTCATAACAAAATCTACACTACACCAAACTCTGGAAAACTAAAGAATGATCATTATTCCAAACTTATTGTTCCAAACTTTTTTACAGTGTGCAATATATCATGTTAAGGTTTCACATGTTAAAAAAAAACACCTATTTTTGCTCAAATGATCTGTATATTTCTGTATATTGGTTCCTGTGTTTTGGTTCGACAGCAAAGGCGGCGCGTGTAGTCCGGGAAGGCCATGCCTCTTACCGTGACATGAAGTTAAACAACGTTACCCTTTACAGAAACTTAAATGCATCAATTTAGATAATAAAATACACTTGCCGATTGTGATTCGTAAACCGCTGTTCCATCAATGCAATAAAAGATCGAGATTGAAGACGCTGTCCTCGGTAAAATGTGCTGCACATAGTTTTACGTGTGGATTGTAATATTCGGGAACCAAGTCAAAGAAATGTAAATAGTCTCTAAGCACAGATTAGACTTCGGTATAAAGTTTTGACGAACAAACACGCTCTACAAACACAACTCTTCTCCATGCCGAGACCACGCCCCCTTGTTGTGTGTTCCTGTGGGCGGAGGTTAACTGTGATTGTGATGTCACTAAAGAAGGAAGAAGAGGCGTTCGATGTAGACCATTCCTGTTAAGTAAAATATCTTGCTTGGCACTTTGAGCTGTATAATATTACAGGATATTACTTTTACTCTAACAGCAACATTATACACTAATTAAAAATTGAAATATGGAATAATGAAGAACGAAACCTTTGAGCAACTTTTTCCTTTTTAAAAAGCATAAAATAGGACTTAATTCCAAAATGAATCTTCTAATGTAGTCTTGTGCGAGTAACACCTTAAGCTGGACTTTGAGCTGTGCATTAAGTCAAGCATTACTCCACCCGTGACCCATAATGCAATTATTGGGATGTAAGATATAGCTTGAGCAACAATTGTGTGAATGTTGTTTTAATGATATGAAAAATCACATTAAAACACATTAACCAATCAAAAAACTGCAATCACTGTCCATGTCTTCATTGTGCGCTGTATACACATGCTGCTCTGTCTGCGTGTGTGCATTTAGAATACAACTTACTTTGAGGGTATTTTACTATCTTTTTAATGTAGTAATATATTCATTGAGCTGCGTTTTTTATTCTAAAAAATAATAAATCTAAAGACCTCTTTTCAATGTTGTAAAGTAAAGCACTTCTTGCTGTAATGTTCTAATAAAACATTTGACCTGATTTACTCTTCCTAAAATAGTTTTTACTGTGTTCTGCGTGATTTTAGTTTCAATATAATGCTTATCACCAGTTATATGCCACTTTATCACCGGCACATGCGGTTTATATCATGTGGTGTGTAAATAAAATGTAATGTGCCATGTCAATAAGCGTTATTGTATATTTTCCATTACAGTGCTGTGGGTAAAACATGCCTGTTGATCAGCTACACCACAAATGCTTTCCCTGGAGAATATATCCCCACAGTGTGAGTAACACTTTCATCTAATAAACTTGCCTAATCTTCTAAAGTTAAAGTCACAAAAATAATTTCTCTTTTTTTTTGTTGTTGACAGATTTGATAATTATTCTGCAAATGTGATGGTGGATGGGAAACCAGTAAACCTGGGGCTCTGGGATACAGCAGGACAGGAAGATTACGACAGACTTCGTCCCCTGTCATACCCTCAGACGGTAAGATCTGCTTGTCATCCCGATTCGAAGCAGAGGAGGTTATGTTAAATGCTTTACAAATGTTAAGTAAAACAATCCTATAAACCTGTCCTTTTCTTTCCTTTAGGATGTGTTTCTCATCTGCTTCTCACTTGTGAGTCCTGCCTCTTTTGAGAATGTTCGTGCAAAGGTAAGCCTGCCTGTTTATCTTTTCTTTTTAGGTTAAAATACTTTGTGCAAGACTTACACATACATGACTGGAGTTTCATAACCTGCACCATGGTTTTTTTCTTATATTTTTTAATATGTGTTCCTTTAGTGGTATCCAGAGGTGAGACATCACTGTCCAAACACTCCAATCATTCTGGTGGGCACAAAGCTTGATCTGAGGGATGATAAGGACACTATTGAGAAGCTGAAGGAGAAGAAGCTCACTCCCATCACTTACCCTCAGGGCCTGGCCATGGCCAAAGAGATCGGTATGTGTTTTCCAGTTTTCTTTTCCTTGTGATATACAACTCGTAAATGTCTATTTAGCTTAATCAAACATGTCTTGGTCTTTCAGGTGCTGTGAAGTATCTGGAATGCTCAGCACTTACTCAGCGTGGCCTTAAGACGGTTTTTGATGAGGCCATCCGGGCGGTCCTCTGTCCTCCCCCTGTCAAGAAGAGGAAGAGAAAATGCTCCCTGCTCTAAAGCCCATGACAAACATTGCTATTATCCAAACTGTATTTCAGGGGAAGCAATTAGAAATAAGACTTTTTTTTTTTCATTTTTAATGGCTTCCTCATTTGCAACTTTACACCTTCGTAAGACTTGTATCAATATTTTCATTAGATATAGTAAAATTATTCCTAATCCATGTGCTCAAGACAAACACATACTGTGGGACTACTTAAGGCCTTTGGTCATGATTTTAACAATGTCCTAGAGTTGATTCCTTTCATTTATATCCATTTTTTTGTTTACAGTCTTAGTTTAAAAGAAATTATGATTTTGCCAAATAGTGCTACAGAGGGAACCGTCACACTACATACACTAGATAGTCGCCTTTTACCTTCTACTAGCGACAAATCAAAAAATGATTTCATTTCCTATGTTTGTTTTCAGATTGAAATATGATTACTTCCTATTGATTATGTCCTATATTCATTATACTGTATACACTAAAACAAAACATCTTTGGGCAGTACACACTTTACAGCCCCCTAATTGTTGATACTGGCACCCTTTAAACAATGTTTTCTTCTGTTTTTATCTTCACTAATGTTACAAAATAAAAGCAGACTACTGTCAGAGCATACGCTACAGGAATGTGTTTATGTGAAATTTGTTTATCTTTTCTCAATAGTATATTTCCATTATAGTTCATCATATTTTTATCTAGCATTTTACTTGTACATGTACTAACATGTAACTGTCAGATGTGTTATACCTCTTGAAAGCAATTGATACAAATGGAATGACGTGCATTGTATTCTTACTTTTAACTCCTTCTTGTGCATATTTACTTGAACCACTGCCCTAAGGCACGAGTACAAAATGTGCATTATTTTCAATCACCCTATCAAGCGATTTCATCTGCACGGTTATAGCCAGTTTGTAACCCTGTTTTTAGGGTAATTGTAATTTCACCTGTTTTACTGAAAATAAAATCTAATTCTGTTTAATGTTTTTGGTTTTTCTCATTTAAGTTTGTCATCAATTGATTTGCTTTATGGAAATATACAGTCACTAAAACACATGTTTGTTTCAAATAAATTACAATCCTGTTGTGTCATCAGCTGAAATAATTTAAAAGGTGTATCAAGACATTTTACTAATCCAGCAAAACAAAGCAGGGATTATTATTATGTATGGTTGTAATACTGTGTTTTATTTATTTTTCAGTAATGACTACTGTTGGCAAATACAAAAATTCAAGATATTTGAGAAAATGAATTACACAGTTTTAAATCAAAAGATAAAGGCAATAAATTTAATTCAGTTCAGTTCAATTTAAGGCAGGTGAGAACTCTGGTGATTGATATTTCTGTCCACATATCGTAATAACGTCCCTGAAGTTGTTTGTATGCTGTAAATGGACAAAAAAAGTATTTTAGACATTTCTATGCAACAATAACAAAATCAATGTGTTCTTTTGCACTGGGACATTACGGGGAAGTGTCACAAACAGGAATAAGCTTATAAAGGGCAAGGCCTTAGTTAAATCAAGATATTTCGATAAAAACTTAACATAATGTTAAAAGTGATATTTAAAATACTTAATGTTGTAATAATAACCCTTGTTTAAATGTATGAAATGTTCCTGCAGTCTTACCATTCTACCAGCTCTGCACCAATGATATCATGAATGTGATATTTCATCTGGAATTTCACCTGGGAAGTTGTTTGACGACCCTCTAATTCATCCTTTAAAATTTCACTATACTTGGATTTCTTTACCATCCCAAGAACAGCTTTGCGCCCTATAAGAATGAGACAGTGCCAGGTAATTAAACTGTGTGCACAAGTATTGGCCAAGTTGTATTTTTGAGGATAAATTTTGTTATTGTACAACTACAGACATATTGGTCGTTAAAAAATGTTTAAAATATAATCTGAAATCTGAACATTGAAGTAGTAAAAGCTGGTTTAATTCCAAGAGCCGACAAGTAACCACTGGCGTGCCCTTGAGCATGGCACCTAATCCCCTGTTCGCTCCCTTCAATGATAGCTGCCCACTGCTCCTGGTGTGTGTGACAACACACTGGATGAGATTAAATGCAGAGGTTACATTTTGGGCAAGGGTCACCATATCTGACAAATAGGTCACTTTTGTTTTCATTATTAAATAGGTCACTTTCATTACATCATTATTAGGCCACTATTAGTGTGCAGAACTATTTTGCCACTTACTGAAAACAAAGTTTTTCCCATTTCACTTCTTTTTCGCCAAACTTAAAATGTGAGAATAATTAACAAACCACCTCTAAGTTTACAATAAATAGTTTTTGTCTGTGACTAATATAGCCGTCCTTCTTTTCGATAAAAGTCACAAAGCTTCCATTCACAGAGTCAGTCAGTTTCTTGGTCTGTTCAGAATCAACTTTTTGTGTAGCTGCAACCACTGACTCCCAGGCACTGTGCAGAGAGGTGTACTGTTTACATTTATCTGTTAATTTCCTTCTTTAGAAGTGCCCAGAAGTTCTCAATAAGGTTTAAGTCAGGTGAAGAAGGCGGTCATTTCTTAAGCTTTTTATCTCATGCCTCAACTTAAACCCTTCTTTGTGAATTTAACTCTTTGCCAGGAACATTTTTCTGACAAGATCACCAACTCGGGTAACTGGGTCCCCAACCGTTGAGCTTAAGTGTTGTAGTGATACCAACCTTTAATAAAATACTTGATGAATTTGCCAGAGTTTGGGATGGAGAGCCACCAGCTTCCTGCATCTCTTACAGTCAATACACCGGATTTAACCAGCTGCCTGCATGTAGAAAAACATCACGTCAAGACCTCGACTTACCGAAGAAATCACGTTGAGCAGATTGGGAAAACCTCACGTTATCTCAGAGTCTGTGAAAAGAAACTCCTTCAGCATTTTGTCTTTGTCAAAGCTCAACTCCGCACGGGTGGGAATGAGTTTATCCAGAAATCTCTCCACGGTCGAGAGCGTGTCTCTGGCCGCCTGTCCTTGCAGGACTTTGGATCTGTAGTCTTCGGTGAACACCAAACCGAACGCTTCCGAGTCAAATCCAAGCTGGAACATCAACACCTCACCGCTTTCCCTCAAATCGTTCTGTAAAGATCAAGATCGAGCTGTTAAACGGATCTTCATGATCGAGCTCTCAAGCATTCTTGTGATGTCATGTGTAAGTGTTTGAGGTTACCAGGAGTTTATCCACACAGGTTTTGTCCTTGTGTAGGCTGTAGAGCTGATGTTTGAACACAACAGGAGGAAGTTTGTCATCGAAGAGCTTGCGTGTAAACAGAGTCATGAGATACTGTAAACTTGCTCTGATCTCAGCCACACCATCTGTACAACAAACCACAAGCATTTTTATAGTTTATAAATATATAAACATTTATTTTTATTATAAATCCTCTCTAGGGTTTAAAGGAAACCATCTTCTGTGTAACTGTTGAGATGCATTGAACCTACCATGACTCTCTCTCTTCTCTGCTCCACATCTGCGTTTCTTTGAACAGAAAGTGTTGGCAATCAGAGCTCTTTTTCTATTCATTTAGTGCTTTTGAAACACTTCCGCTATTACAGCAACGGGGTTTTATTCGCAAAGGTTTGACATTTCATCACAAAACGCGAGAAAATGAGGTTTGAATGTAAACTTTGACCTCTTCACCCTCAGCTGATGAAGAAGTTTTGTGTTTGGTTGTTGTTGACATCAGCTGTCTGACTCTTCTTCTCTGTCTCTTTAAATACATGACGTCAGACACACACACTCTCATTACTGCCACCTAGCGACTGTATGTGCTCAAGCAGGTGAATATTTCCCTTTCTTACATAACACATATCAAACAGTTACAAATATTCAGGATATTGACTCATATATTTCAGTTATGCTTTGAAATGATGCATACATTTTAGATCATTCACTTTAATTTGATTCACAGATTTACATTTACATTTAGGTTTTATCAAAAATAAGAAATCAACAATAAAAGGCGAGGAGACAATGAACCCCATTATTTTTTATTTTTACCATTCATGTCTCTCTAGCTGTTGTCAGCGGATCAACATCAAGAACTCTTTTAAAGATGCACATTAAACATCTTGTTTCCCTACACAGTAATGTAAAGACATCTCTTCTTCACTTTATTGAGCCCAGGTCCAAGTCTACCGTGTGAGTCAAGCAAACTGTGACCTGTGCCTTAGGAGAGACTAAAAATCTCCGCCAGCTCTTACGAGGATCCTTGAGTCCAATCAGACTGAATAAATCCGATCTGTACATCAGACTGTCAGCCTTCCTATATGGGAGAATCTCAATGACTTAAATGCAACCTTTATGTTTGTGTGTGTCTCCTAAACATGATGAGATTCAGACTTGTTTGTATTTTATTTGCATTATTTTTATAACTGATTTAGTTATTTCGTTGTTGGATGTTGCACTGTGTCGTCTTCACAAGTAGATGTGAGTCTTCAACGATCTTATTTCCCACTCTCCGGGCTGGGTTTATAACACCTGATGATTGGGTGAGATGAAGCTTAAAAGAGTCGAAGTCTCCATGTCAACGCAACTAAAACTCGGCTCATTTTAGTGTGACATCACTTCATCTCCTGCGGTTCTTCCCTTCATCTCCGTGTCTACCTGATACTCTTATTTTAAATCTACGAGATCCACAAACCCCATCCATAGGTTAACCTATCATCAGGATCAGTTCTTCATCAGAGTTATCGGATCTATGGCATACTACATTTTGACAATGGTGTAAGGGTTGAGATTTAGGGTTGTGTGTCTGTTTATTATGCGCCTGTTTGTCCATAAATGAATGCGCATTGTTGTATGGATTCTTGTTCAATGGACAATGGCATTTGTTTCTATGAGGGCGACTGCATGATGTGTCGTGGTGAAACTGGCCTTGCGGAAAAAGGGAAAATTTTATCTTTTATAATTCCTCATAAATGTTGTCCCTTCTTAAGCGATTCGGGGCCTGAGTTTCCACAATAGTAAAAAAGAAGCGTTAAATCAAGGAGCAAAAAAACATTCATCCCAGAAGCCCGATCATAAACCAGACAACTCAATTAACAATGTTTGTATAAACGAAAACATATTATAAATGAAATATTTTATAAAAAATATTTACTCGGAACCCATGACCCTGTGCACAGTATACTGCTTGGACTATTTACCACCACGTACAGTCTGTTTTATACGTATTTAATTTCTATTTTCTCCATTGGTCATCATTCTCATTATTTCGTTTTAGATAATATCAAACTGATTTAAACCCATTGAAGCTGCATTGTACATTTAGAACAAGACTTTGATAAATGTGTTGCTTTTGTTCATCTGTGGTGTATTATAGGTTTGTTAATGGTGGTGTTTGCTAATATACAGAGCTCGTTCTCGTATATGAAGTCCATTGTGAAGCAGCGGACTGTATGACAGGTGAAAGGCCAGCAGGTAATTAATGTTCTGTGGTCTGGAACCTTTTAACAAGGCCAAATATGGGATCAAATTGAATACATACAGATGCATTGAATATGAGCTGGGCCAATTTTCTTTTACTTGCATAATATCATTCAATGAGCTGTTGTCCTTTAAATGATCCAACTTTTTTTTGGTCCCTTCAGACCTATAAAAAGCGGGAGCTTGAAGCGCCTTGAACATTTGGATATTTTTTATGTCTGCTAGCTAAGGTTCAGGCTATGTATTGAACATTTATCGATTTCAACAGATTAAAGGACATATTGGACAGTTGTATGTGTTTGTAGGTGTTAAAATGGTTCTTCTCATCCTCATCGCGTCATCTCTGATAGGTAAATGATTCATGTGTACTTTATGATATTTAAATATAATGTGGATACAATAATATAACTACACTTGCTATATCGTTAATTATACATATGTATTATATTTACATATATGAAAGCACATTTGACATTCAGATCACTTTCTTTCAATTGTTGATATGATGTGTACAAGGATTTGTTGGTTATAGTTTATTTGAGTATCTATGCAACTACATGTCAAATTACTGTCATTAGAGTATTACATAGATGATAGGTTAAGGATGGGTTAAGGGTTTAGGTGAAGAGAACAAGTTTACATGTAGTTGCAATGGAACTTCCGATCAATGTAAACCTTTGTAAGGATCATCAAAGTTAAGTTTTTACAGACAATACAGAGACAGTCTACTTATTCTATACAAACCTACTTATAAAATATCGGAAGATAAAAAACCTAGTGTAACCGATTAATTTAGTCTAACACAGTAAAAGTGTTCCAAAGGTTTAAAGTCACAGTGGATATACTGTAGAATCCACATTCTGAAAGTGTTTTTATACGCTGTAAGTGTTGATTTAACCCTTTTTAACACGGAAAAGTTTGCTGTTAAACTAATGACATTTTCAGGACTGGTTTGCTCTTATGTATGACTAATGTCTTGTTTATGTGGTCCTACAGCGATGACCTGTGGAAACTCAACAGACTGCGATCGGCGGTGTTTTGCAAATATTTTGGTTAATAAAGAACTTCTGACCGCGCCACAGGGTGATAACTGTACCATCAGAGTTAACATCACTTCAATACAATATGAAACACTGTCTTTTGTACGTGCCATTGTCTTTGAGCCTTATTAATCATCTTCTATCTATGGTTTTATACATCATATCAAATATTATATATATATATATATATATATATATATATATATATATATAGTATCATACATTATTACTTTATGTATATGATATATTAACCTTGATATCTTTGTGTCCAATTTTAGGATACAAAGGAAATGCAAATGAACAGCCGTATCAAGGTCAACATGGTGGGTAAACAGGGAGCTTTAATGCAATCTTTATTCTATTTAATATAAAATCTATTTACACTCTGATTCATTATGTTTGCAGTCTTAAAGTGGAAATGAAATTAAAAATTGTGAATGCTTCTCCTGCAGAATTTAGCAGTGTTTTAATACAGATATGAAGGGCATGAATCAAAATTCTATATAAAGTGACATATTTTGCACGTATAGTTGGCACTGTACATTATGTTTTCTTCAAGAACATAAAAATCCATCAATAGCTTTTGCTGTCAATAAGAACGATTAAACAATGCATTTTATTGCAAATTATATTACTATCAGCTAATATAACTTATGTATTTTTTGCCCGCAGCAATGGAAAGATCCAGATCTAGGGTGGACATTTGATAAATATAGATTCCCAACGGTGGTGCTACCTGTTAATAAAATCTGGACACCCCGGATAGTTTTGGACAATGCGTGAGTGATTGAATAATATTTGGACTCATAAAACAATTTAATTTAATGACATTGGAACTGATGTACATGATACAATTAAGTTAATCCAACAACCCATTTTTTCAGTGTGGATTTAAGTCACTATTGCATCTTATAGCGGATTATATTCTTACAAAAACGTTTTTTTCCTTATTATTTTAAACTATTGGTGACATATTCATTCTAATTTTTATTTATGTTATAATTAAACCTTAATTATTAATGAAGTTAATTCTACTTGGTTGATAAAGCTGAATCTCTCTCTCTCTCTCTCTCTCTCTCTCTCTCTCTCTCTGGTCTCTCTGGTCTCTCTGGTCTCTCTCTCTCTCTCTGGTCTCTCTCTCTCTGGTCTCTCTCTCTCTGGTCTCTCTCTCTCTGGTCTCTCTCTCTCTGGTCTCTCTCTGGTCTCTCTCTCTCTCTCTCTCTCTCTCTCTCTCTCTCTCTCTCTCTCTCTCTCTCTGATCTCTCTCTCTCTCTCTCTCTCTCTGGTCTCTCTCTGGTCTCTCTCTCTCTCTGGTCTCTCTCTCTCTCTGGTCTCTCTCTCTCTCTCTCTCTCTCTCTCTCTCTCTCTTTTTCTCTCTCTCTCTCTCTCTCTCTCTCTCTCTCTCTCTCTCTCTCTCTCTCCTCTCCCTCTCTCTCTCTCTCTCTCTCTCTCTCTCTCTCTCTGGTCTCTCTGGTCTCTCTCTCTCTGGTCTCTCTCTCTCTCTCTTTCTCTCTCTCTCTCTCTCTGTGGGTTTAGAGTTGAGACGACTATGGAGGCCTACACAGATGATGTGCAGGTGAGAAGAGATGGTGTTGTGGAGCATTCAGTTATCTTGTTTACGACGGTGAGCTGTGAAATCAACTTATTCAACTATCCCTTTGTGTTTGGAGAGTGTCCCGTGGCCCTCAATGGATGGAGCCAAAAATGTAAGATTGACGAAGATGTCCTTAAAATGTTTTATATAGACTGTTTAAATGACAAATTAAAAACAATTATGAAAAATATATATAACTGTGGCTGGGTTTCGAATGCTGTTTTTAGAGGAAATGCCCACTGGATGGTGCTTAAAGCATGTGTACACCAGTTAACAAAGGCTAAGATTCAATGAGAAGTCAACAGTTATTACTCCTGCTTTTTTGTCCCCTTACCAACACTTATAGTTCACATGATGTCGACCAAGGAAACATCTTGGCAAAATAACCATTGCACCACTGTACCTCTAATGCGCTTGCAGAATCCTTCAACTTTAATTTCAAAGCAGGCCTTGCATTATTTAGTTCATTCTAAACAAAGAAGAAGATATTTAGATAAATGTCTCAGTGGTTTTGTGTTTAATCAATGGATCTCATACAGAATTACTTATTTTGTGTTCGGCAGATGAAAGAAAATCATACAGGGTTGAACTAACATGAGGGTGAAGAAATGAACACAATCTTATTTAATTTAAATTTGATGTTCCACAAAAGACATGTCAGATAAAAACAGGCATGCTCCGAGAAACTAGCAGGAGAAACCTATTTTGGTTAACTTTGTTGTTTTGTTTGTGTTTTTCTAGCTTGTTCCTTGACACTATCGATATCTGATAACGTTTCTCTGATCAGTGGCAGTCGAGGAGAATGGCAGACTTTGAGTGTGTCCAAAAATGAAGATAAAGCACAAGAAGATCGCAATTATCTCTTTGTAAATATTAAATCATATTGAGTCTTTCTATTATTCCCATATGCTTTAACTTGTGAATTGATCACAAGTGTTTACACCTGCTATTATTTAACATGAGTGTAATATACCATCTGTGACAGACTGGGATCTGCCCTTGAGGGGTCGCTGACCTCATCTCTACATACACAACCAATGAAATGTGAACAGGTTTGAAACTGGATTATGAACAAACAACGAAACATTTTTTATCTCTTAAAGACAAACCGTAATTTGTGTATGTGAAGCTTATTTTAAATGGAGCGGTCGTTAGGGCGATTCATGAGCATTTTTACTCATGCTCATCTCAACACGTGCATTCCAAAAATGTCGTCGCCGTTGCTCCTCAATGGATTTCCTGATGCTATTAGGTTTTTTAGCAGGTGTAAACCAGGTCACTTATAACATTGTGTTATTATAACCTGTAAAGCGTAGTTAAAATAGTTGTTTGAGCACACATGACCAGTAGTAAGAATGACATCATTCTTTTGATTTGTGAACAGGTCACCCTGTCAATCAACCCCTTCGGTGCCTTTGTGACTCTGATCTTGCCCAGTGCCCTCATAATGTTTGCAGATGTGGTGAGCTTTGCTCTTCCATTTGAAGGAGGAGAGCGCAACTCCTTCAAGGTCACACTGGTCTTGAGCTTCACCATGTTCCTCCTCATCCTCAATGAACATCTGCCTAACGGTGGAAACTGTAGCCCTCTCCTCCGTGAGTGAACTTAACATGTTTTATTTATCTACACAGACTTCTGGGGAGAAGAAGTGTTCTTCCTGTCCATGAACAATTTATTTAGTCATTAACCATCTTTGTAATGCTTTTGCATTCGTTATTTTCCTCTGAAGATTATCACTTCAGCTTCTGTCTGGTGTGTTTGGTCGTGAGCATGCTGATATCCATTGTGTTAACACGTCTGTCTGTGGACGGCAGCATCTTGCCATGCAGACGTGTGAAGGTTCATCCAAAACTCGAATCTAAAACAGACGGCAGCATGGATACAGAGGGAGGTAACAGAAATCTGATAAATGTGATGAAAGTTGATTTGGATCAAAAAAGCAGTTCAAAAATGTTGTTGTCTGCCTTCACAGGTACTGATGTGATACAAGCAAAGTCTGGAGCCGTGACCTCAGAGCTGGCTTCACTTCAGAAGATTGTTAAATTTCTGGAGAACATGAATAGAGATGAAAAGAAGACAGAGGACACCATGGCCTTTTCCAATCGTGTGGACAAATGTTTCTTCTGCCTGTTTGTGTTCATTTACATTGTGTACGTGATCATTCTTATTTGTATTACCCGGACAGACATTTGTAAGGTTAATAATTTAGACTTTTGGGATGATTCTAAAAGTGAAGATGACAACTTTGACTACTCATACACTCCAGTGTAGTACCAACAAAAATCTTCATTTTTTGCATAAAATTTTAACATAGAGCTAATTATAGAAGTAGACTAAAGACTTTATAGACTATATAGAATCTTACTGGGTAAAAAGGTAAAGTACAAAGCACTGATGATTTTAGGAACTCAACAATCTTTATGACAAATAGTCAGAACTGTACTGAAATATATTATGAATTTTTCTTTATTCATTTTCATTAAAATGTCCTCTTTTGTTGCTCGCAAACCTTATTTAACTTTTTGTGTCCTTGCATTGTTTGTGAGAAATTCTATTAACATAAGTAAATACACTAACTGCAAAATGAAATCATAAAAGTTCCGCCTATCTTGGAAATTCTATAGAACTGCACATATTTCCATCTACTGCAAAGCTTTGCCCTTAGGCAATGGAAAGTTTTAAAGCCGTATGTTTTGTAAACGTTTCCTTAAATAATTGCAAGCAATTAGAAGGGTATCACATATATTTTTTAGGCAAATGCTATCAGACAGTGAGGAGTGGAATGGAGAACAAGGTTTGAGCAGAGGGGAAAAATTACTTTAGATGTTTTAAGAGTATCTCTGGTCATCACTCAACAGACAGCATACAAAATTGGGTTCAATATCAAGCTGTAGTCTCATTGTAGTAACTGTAGTATTCTCATTGACGTTGAGAAGTTTTAAATATTTTAATAAACATTTTGGATACTAGAGAGCATGAAGATGAAGACACAGAAGAAAGTGCATATCTGTCTGAAGATGAGAGTAGTTCTTTCAAACTGTTTTACACCACTGTCTCCCGTGTACACGCTGAATGATTTCACATCCCTCTACCAGGCCAAAGAATTCTGACAACATATCAGTATTTCAAAAGTTTTCTATCCGGCAATCTGCTTAAACGTATAGTTAAGGTATTGTAGCAGGGCAAGAAGGACGACACAACAACAGTTCCAGGTAAGTGCCCCGGAGGGTAGTTTATTCACAACAGTTTACGTGACAATAAGTGCGATCGTGGTTTCCGGGTTCGCTGACCGGCTGGGGTGTAGCGGTCCCGGGGTGCAGAGAGTGCGTGGGGTGCAGTCAACAGGTGAGGGGACGTCTGGGGCTCACACGCTGCTCTCTGAAAGGAAACAAGAAGTGGAAGAAGACAGATTAGTGGGGTGCACATATATCTGAACATTCCTCACCGAGCTCGATGGCTGCATGGCTTTTATTCCCTTTTGGGAAGTAGCTGAAGCTGGGGAGCTCGATGAGGATGATCGGGTCCAGGTGTATCTCGTGGGTTTCCTGGGTGACGCTGAATAGGTTGCGGGATACCCATCACAGTATCAAACAGCATCCATTGCAATCCTTTGGAGCAACAGTAGCAGTATTGCACATATTGCTGATGTGATGCCATTGGCACGATGGAAGGCAATCAAATTGTTTTATCATTTCAATGACAGCAGTTTTGAGCCTACAAGAGATTCGGATGACTACGATGACCTATATAAGATACAGCCTGTCCTAAATCGCAAACTCTCCAAACTGAAACTACTTTGATGTGTTAGACATTAAGTGCTCTTAATGGATAAACATATGGCGCCTTTTAAATGTAAGAGCAGAATTAGACCAGTCAGAAAAGAGCAGAATTAAGGAGTTCTTGTCCAGTAAACCATGACAATGGGGTAACAAAGTAGTGATCCTTGTATTAGAGGTCATTCATTTTGAAGTTTATACTGGAAAGGATGTCAATCCACCTGAACCTGAACCTTCCAGATGTAAGGGCAAGTGGAAATATTCTATGATGCAAGAGGCTGATCTAAAAAAACTTTCCGGGGGTCCATCTAGGTACCCAGCCTGTGTAGGAGATACCCATATTTGTGCTGTCAAACTTTATGACAACATGCCAGTCACCATGCTCAGTTGCTACATAGGGGCTCACCCTGTAATCCATTTCGAAAGATGGGACAGAGACCAAAGTAAAGCCATGTTGCTAACAATGGATTGATCCGAACGGGCAGAACATTTGGAGGCATAAAAATGTCTCCAGAGAAACAGACTGAATTTAAAATGTTTATAGCATGAACCTCATATTTATAAGAATTTTGAGTTTAATAGATTATGATGAATAATTATTGTAACCGATGTAAACACAGCAGCAAGTCTTTTGAAAATCCTGTGGAATTCAACAAATCAGATGACGATTCAAGACTCGCTGAGATGTTCAGCTCATGCTCCATGGGTGTTACATCAGAAGTTGAGATAATACACATATATAAGACTCATTAAAAACCCTAAACATGCGCCAACCTTAAATACGTCCAGCAGTCAGAAGACTGGATGAAGTACTTATGAAACAGTACCTGCCTCTAGACAAATCTAATATTCACACCTGTCCCATCTTTAAATGTCTATGCCAATAGATGTAATATGAGATAACTAAGCATTGTTTGTTTTCCAGTACAACCGTTCTGTTTATTCATACTACACAAAGCACTCGCAGTTACACAAAGAGAATGCAAAATTATCAACCCACCCGTTTCAGCTAATGTTATGTAATTCAGCTATTTACTTTTCCTTGATATTAATTCATTTCAAGCCTAAGGTAGGTTGGCCATGCAGTGTAAATGTAGATTTAAAGCCTGCATAATATAATAATCTAATTTTTATTACATTGATTGTTGGGAAAATCTGTAGTGTTTGGTAGGGGATGTACAACTGTTCTCTGGACCTGGGTTAAAGCTGTCCTGTTTGATATCCCTATATTATCCCATATTTAAAACTTTTCTATTAACACGAGGGCCAAAAAAACACGACCAAAAGTGTGGGGATGAGTTCTTTCTGAGAGACAATGGTTTTAAAAACTTAATATTAAAGCTATCTTTCTCTTTTTTACAACAAGTTTTAAATCTGAACTCTACGACAGAAGCATCCGGAACAATGAACGACACCACCAATGTTCAAAACATATTCCTTCACGTTGTGTTTTGATGATAGACTCTCCTTAAACCCTCAAACATCTCTGTGAACCTCATGTGAGTTTAAAAAATCCGCTCTAAAATTTTCATTGGGTAAGATATTCTAAAGGAGTACAGGTGTAAAATTTTATACATTAATAGGAACTTAAAAGGAACTTAAGAGGACTTGTAAGGAATGCTTGTGGAAGTTCTAGTGGCCAGTAAACCAGAGGTATCAATTTCTCTTTTACATGCAAAGCCGATGCTTAGATGACTCGAAAATGAGATCACATGAACATGTAAATTTCCATGAAAGCTATAAAAGGGAATAATACGCATTGTCCTCCAAACAAAAAGCAAGCGTTCAGGTGTTTGATCTTCTTTAACAAAGGTAACTTTCATTCGTTTCGGAATGCTCCTCCAGTAGATACAAACATACGACAGTGAAATTTTGGTATTAGATTCTTTATTCATCCCTTTGATTGCAAGAGCAGAATGGATGCAAAATTCATCTTCTCATTGCATCTCCTGATTTCGTCACTGACTGGTAAACTGTTTGGGATATATTTTTATATAATTCATTGTATTTCATGTCGTTAGAACATTATATGTTTATGGAAAGTACATCTAGCTTCAAAACATTCAAAGATTTTAACAGGTGTGTTTACTCAACAGTGTCGACTCAACAACAGTTACTTAAAGGACGCCAACTGGCAGATTTCTTCATTGGGAAGAAACTGAAGAGTGCACCCCAGGATTCAAACTGTTCCTGCTGGGTAAACATCACTTCAGTTCTATATCAGACTTTATCTTTTGTGAGTATCAAAGAATGTTTTCTGTAAAACATCTTTATAAATGTCTGCGTTCTTTGTAATAAAACCGCCTGTTTTCAGGACACTAAAGAAATGCAAATGACCAGCCGTGTCAAACTTAACATGGTGAGGAGATTTTAACTTTAAAAAAAAAATCATAATTAGAATTGTCAAAAAATACATTTATGACACATTCAGACCTGTGTGATAAAGGCAGTCATGCTGACATAACAAAGTCTTTTCCTCAAAATAACTAAAATACAAATGCTACAACAAGACCAAATGGTCATTCTAATGTATGGAGTCGATCTCAGTAGAACACAAACGTTTACTTATAGATGTGGAAGGATCCTGACCTTACCTGGAATGACACGTTATCTTCTGCTTCAGCCATTTTACTGCCCGTCGATAAAATCTGGACTCCTGGGATTATTTTGGAAAATGCGTGAGTTCAACTGTTTCACAGATTTATCAGCTTTTGGCATCTAATAATGTTTAGTGATTTCACATGAATGAGATTGTGGCTTTTTGAAACGCACTAATATGAACGGAACATGTTTTACTGATTAAAAGGTGTTCTCAATCATAAATTCTCATTTAACCAACAATTGACCTCATACGTCTGAAGGAAAATGTCAAAGGTCAAGATTGTGATGATGCGATGAACACTGCATGATGGCAGACTGTAGAAATCATTCAAATGACATTCTATTCATGACAACAATCTCTAAATCCTTCAAGTATTTTCCAAATTCTAAGACTGTACCATGTTTATGTAACAAGAGATAAGTTTTGTGTGTTGGCATAATCCTGCTCTTCTTCTGCATTTAGACAAGATGTTACTGTGAAACCTTACAGTAATGACGTTCAGGTGACATCAGATGGAATTGTAGACTTTGCTGTTGTCTTGTTCATAGTAGTGGGTTGTGATATCAACCTCTTCACTTACCCCTTTGTGTCGGGTAAGTGTCCTGTGGCCATCATTGGACTGACTCAGAGCGGTAAGATTCAATTTGTTAATAATGAAGGAATTTGTTTATATCTCAATAACTGCTTAAGACTAATGGGTTTTTTTGTCTGTTGATCTAGAATGTAAGCTTCAATTCTACATTGAAAAAAAAAATGTATCTTTGGGCCCAAATAATGAAGGAGAGTGGACGACGGAAAATGTGTCCATAAGGTTTGATGGGAATAATCTTAACCGCAGATATCTCTTGGTAAATGACGTCAATTAAATATTGTTAATTATGTTTTGTTTATGTGCCTGACACAATTTCTTTACTGATTTACTTTATCCTGATTCGTACTGATTTGTTTCATAAAAGAGTTAAAATGTTGAATAACTGAAAGCAGTATTTTTGTAAAAAATAGTAAATCTACTTAATTGTGCTATAAATCATACATAAGAATTTATAGCATTGATAATTTCTCTTGGATTTAGACCCACGATTTATTTGTGTTTTGCGTTTGGTATGACGCAGCAAATGAATGATACATTCTCTTTTATGATATAAAACAGTCCTAAAAGAAAGGAAAGCTCTGCAATCAAACATACATTAAGAGAGAATGCTCTTCACTTTTCTGCACATAACAACGCAATACGCAATGCACAGTTGTGATGACTCAAGATGAAAGCGCAACAGGGTTCATAAAAAGTGTGGATTCGTACACTGTGTCCATCTAGTTTATGCACTTATTTGTGAAATAAATAACTACATTTCCATTTTTTAGCTCTATTTTATACTATTTTATGGACATCGTAGTAGCAGTGATGTTCATGACAATAATTGACATCATTTCACCAGCAGCTGCTCTGGGCCATTTCAAAACTTGCTTTCAAAAGGTAATATTGAGATACTAAAGAGTGGAGAAAGAATATTTCAAAGGGAAGAAATATTCCGATCATTGTGCTGAAGTTCATCCACACATGTGCATGGATGTTTATTAAAACAAGTTTGTGATGGAACGAACAATCATACATCACAGGTTTTATACACTTTTTGTTGTTTAGGCACCAGCAAGAAGCACCCTGATTCCTAATATGCCAAACTGCTGCTTTAAAGAGATTTGTCCTTTTACAGTGCAGAACTCTTACTGCTCATGTGATAAAGTAGAACTTGAATATAAATTAAATCTTGTTTTTTTCTTTGACTCATCAACAGGTCAGTTTATCCATTAATGCTTTCGGTGCCATTGTGACTCTGATACTGCCAAGTGTTTTGATAATGGTGGCTGACCTGGTGAGCTTTGCTCTGCCAGTTCATAAAGGTGAGCGCAACAATCTGAAGGTCACACTGGTCTTGAGCTTAACCATGTTCCTCCTCATCCTCAATGAACATCTGCCCAGTGGTGGAACCTGCAGTCCTATCCTGCGTAAGTAAGATGTAAAGCAACTGATATGTCAAAACTACAAACATTTGATGGACTTGTTTGTTGCAACACTCACTTTCACAAGATAAAGAAAACCAAAGAGATACAGTATTGTGCTTCAATGTTCCCAGCGATCTTAGTCCAAAGGCAGATCAGGTCTTTGTTTGGAATAATGAAAGTCATGGCTCTAGCAGGTACAGAATCATATACAATCTCATTATACCAATACCTTAGAACAGCCCCTGATGATACATCCATAGATACATGAACTGCTGGCTCAAAGGGACCCAATCCCACATCGTCTCTCTCATCCACTATCCACTGTACTATATAAGGGAAAATATATACCTTTAATGATGGGATATAGAGATGGAGTATAGATTCTAGTTTGGGTTTGTCCACCACTTTTTTTTCTGTTTCTATACATTCTGAAATAATGTATTGTACATATAATATATATTCACTCTTATTTCCAAAGATTATCACTTTTGCTTCTGTCTGGTCACTTTGGTTTTGAGCATGGTGATTTCCATAGTGTTGACACGGCTGGCCTCTGAGGACTTCATCCTGACCAAAACACAACATAATGGTCACAGACACAGCCTAGAACAAAAGAAAGGTACGAAATAAGGAAGATACTGACTTTTAATTGTTTTTATTTTAGTGATGATCTTAAAAGATATACAGTAAAATTTCCAACAAACAACCCACAATACTTTAACATCTATTAATCTTTTATTCATACAATTTGATGCATGTATAGTTTGTCATGGAAATTAGTAAGTATTACTAAAATTACTAAAAGGGATAGTTGGCCCAAAAATGAAAACTATGTGATCATTTGATCATCTGTGTGACTTGCTTTCTTCCGCAGAACACAATGAAATTATGAATTTAGGTAACCAAAACGGCATTGGCACCCATTAATTTATTCCCAAAATCTTTAAAATATCTTTTTTGTGTCCTGTAAAAGAAAGTCCAAATTCTTTCAGATGACATGAGTAATAAAAAAATGATGATTGTTGGGGGAACTATAATTAAATTTTTAAGTGTGTGGTCTGCTTTTACAGATACTGATGTGAATGAACCGCAGTCTGTTTGGGTGCCTTCAGAGATGTCTTCACTTCAAAAAATAGTGAACGTTCTGGAAGACGTAGACCAAGAACACAAAAATTCAACTAGAAAAGAAACATCCGTAGACCGCTTAGACAAAATTTGTTTTGGTGTTTTTTTGTTTATTTACGTTATTTACATCATAATCCTTTGTGCTGTGGTCTCTAAAGCTAACATTTGCAAGACTGAAAATGAAATATTGTGGGACATTGAAAATAGTGGAAAATATTTTAACACTACAACTAATGCTATTGGAAATGCTACAAACAGTTCTTATTCTCATGGTTTTTATGATTGGTTGTCTTACCCTTCAGAATATTTTGATTATATTTATGATTATGTGTAACTTGAACTGAAATTATACTGTGTCAGGAAACAACATATAGAACACACATGTTTAAACAGTGCAATTCCTTTTATCAAAAATGTAAGCTGAGCATAAAATAAGTTTTTCTTCTACAAACCCAAAGCAAACATTTATTCATCTGTTTTTTAAAGAGTCGGAACACTGCTTCTCTCTGCACAAATATTGTGTTAGTTTGTGTTTAGGACATAACATTATAATATATTTGGATTTTAATTGTTACCAGAAAACTGAACCAAAGGTTTATATTATTCAAAACCCTTGTTGAAAGTGTTTAAAAAAAATCTGTGAATGAACATGTTTTCTTTTTTCAAAAATATAAATTAACCTGCGTTATGGATGTGACAAATAAGAACACTGTTTTTTGGGAACAGCAAACTTCATAAGATTTATGTGTATTAAAATCTAAAACCAGAATAAAAATTATCCAAAAAACATTGGGGATAGCTCTTTATAGAACATAAAATAATTACTATATTTTTATTTTAATGTATTTGCTTATGAGCAAAATGAATCCCTTACTTGAAAATAAAAACCATGCAGCATGGACTGGTGGTTCGAGTCTTGGACATGTGATCCGAAGGTCGCTGGTTTGAGACTCAGAAGCAGTGGGAATACAACTACTAAGGTGAGTCCCCGGTTGCCGCAGGATGGCCAGCAACTGCTCCAGGTGTGTGTTCACTTTCTGTGTGTGTGCACTGGGATGGGTTAAATGCAAAGCACAAGTCCTAAGTATGGAACACCCTACTTGGCAACACCTCTCTTCACTTTACTACAGTGTGTGCCATGACCTTCACATTTCCTTCACTTGGGTCTCTGAACCTACAAATGTTGACATATGTGAATATACTAAAAACCATTGGTGAAAACTCTTTAATTTTATAGTAAGGTTGACATTTTCATTCTCACTCTTGACAATTCAAACCTACTCTATCATGACTGTAGACACCCTTCCCACCTATGGCCTTGCATCCTGTTCCATCCCAATCTGATCAGCCCTCTTCTATAACGTTTGTTGTTTTTTTAGTTATTTTACTTAATAACTTTTGGATCATGTCTCATATATTTATACTAATGAAGCAATGCTGCACATCTTTGAGGTAACACATGCATTAACTTTTAAACTTATACTAGACCAACCGGAATAGAGAAGTGTTTATGCACTGCTCATATATTTTTGTGTTCATGTTTCTAGCCAACAGAAAACCCAGATTCTTCCTCAAGGGGAGACCACTCTCTTGTCCCCTTCTAAATTGTGTCCCAGAACAACTGTATGCTGGCCGCTGGTAATACGACCGTTACAACTTTTCCAAAACGACCATTTTTGTCGTTTGTTTTCTAATTGTTATTTTTAATGTTGTCTTTCTTCTTTTTTTTCTTTTCTTTTCTTTTCATAATAAGTATTGTCTTTGTGATGTACCTATACACCTACTAACCTTTGTTTGAAGGCCTTCTAAATGTTTTAATGTGATGCATTGGATTGCAGTTTTGGAAAGTCATTTGTTTTGCTCCTGCAGTTGGAGGTAATAAAGCTATGTTAAGAGCATATTTGTTGTACCTGATTTATTAAATTCTTTTCACATGTATCATTTTATTTTTAGCACCGTAGTATAGATTGAAAGAGGACCTCCATATTATTTTTAGACTTTATATACTTATTTTAGACTGAAGGGTTCTCTCTTACAGAGAGTTTGTAAAATCAACCAAAATTAAAAAGATAAAAATGCTAGATTTTACTATTTTTGCATTGTTTTCAAGACACATGGACTTACTATCTGAATTTAGTTAGCTTTTTCTTATTTTAAGACAGTAAAAACTTTGTAAGATTTTTTTTCTTGTTTCAAGACATCTTACCAAGTCAAATTTTCTCACCCCATTGGCAGATAATTTGGCTTGATTTTAGTTATTTTTCTCAATTGGTTTTATTTTCTTATTTTTGCATGTAGATTTTTTTGCAGTGTAAAGTTTAAACATGTCTAATTCAAAAATGACTCATGACTTTCTCATTTAAGACCCAAAGCCTTAAAAACAAGACCTTTACTCACCACCATCATGTTTTAAACACCAAGCACTATAAAGTAGACCTTTACTCACCATCATGCTGTCTCAAACCCAAAGCATAAAAACATGTCTAATGCAAAATTAACTCAAGACCTTCTCATTTATGACCCAAAGCACTATTACCTAGAAACTTACTCACCACTAACCCGTTTCAAACCCCATGACTATAAAGTAGAACCTTACTCACCACCATCTGGTTTCAAACCCCAAGTATTAGAAAGTAATCCTTATGGCCAACTGTATGGGAGCAGTAAATACCTTATAATCTCCAAAGCTCATATTTGTCATTAAAAGTGAAGGACAGAAAATGTTGCGTTAAGTATTTATGTGTTAGAAAGTGAAGTAGGATGGAAAGTTTAAACTTGTCTGGTTCAGATTTAACTCAAGACATGTTATACCCAAAGCACTGAAAAGTAATAATCTGTCTCACAAACATCCCGTTTGAAACCTCAAGTACTAAAAGAACTTAAAACTAGAACTTTACTCACCACTATGCTGTTTCAAATCCCATGCACTATAAAGTAGACCTTTATCCCACCATCCTGTTTCAAACCCCAAGCATTAAATATCTGTCCATATGGCCAAATGTACATGAGCAGTTAAAATCTTCAAAGCTCAAATTTGCAATGAAAAGTAAAGGGCTCTTAGATACTGTTGTATGTTATATTGTAAGACGGAAAGTTTAAACTTGTCTAATTCAAAGTATTAGACCTCTCTCGATTTAACAGATGCTCAAATTCTTCTTGAGATGCCACGTTTTTTTGGCTAAAGAACCGAAGAAATGGTTCTCTGTCCTTGACACACATGTTGTTACGTGGGTCCAATTTTGTGATTTTTCAGGAAAGTCTTTCTTCCTTCTGACAACCAGGAACAAATTATGATAGGTATCTTAGACCGTATACAAAGTCCTGCAGAGCCCCTTCCTACTTTTGTGGCTCACATGCTAAGTGAATTCAGAAAACTGAAAACTCCTCCACCAGAGCAAGAACAAATCGACCTTATTTGTAACATGCTGTTGAAAAGTATAGGGTCGCGCTCTATGGAACTTCTGTGTCTTCGGGCATGGATCTTCTTCTGAGGGCTCACGAACTGCATGTGGTCGTCGGACCAAATAAATGTGCACTGCCTTTAACACAGAGTAAAGCTAAATTTGCCAAAGAAACCTACTGTTACAAGTGCTCACGCCCTGGCTTCACTTGTCATACATGTCCAGATTGACATTCACTCTCTGGAATGCGCTTACAGCTAAGTGAGTCCTCTAATGTACAATCAGAACCTGCACATGATGCAGAGGATGCAGGCCACCCTGAAAGTAGCAATGCAGGGGAAGAGAGTAAGTTTGTAAAGCACAAGGGAAACTACAAAGGGGGGAGGACGATTCGCAGAGGCAATCCTCCCTCCAGAAGGTAATTTTGCCTCAACCTACTGATTCTGCTGTTCCAGAACAACCTGTCCTTTGCCATGTGGAGGATCCCACATCACCTTCTTTTTGGAACACTCCATTTAGGGTTAAGGTTGATCTACATGGCATGGCATTAGATGCTACACTCGACAATGCTGCGTCACTTTCTGCAGTGCAAGCGGACATTGTTCTGAATCAAGCAGAACTAAAAGTTAATGTTAAACCATGGTCTGATCACCCGATCCAACTAGCAGATGGTGGGGCATGCCAACCCTTGGGACTGACATGGTTGGCTTTTGGCTTCATGGGTAAACGTTTTTATCATCGGTTTGCCATTGTTCCACGTTTGCCCTCGAACTTGGTCTTGGGGATGGACTTCATGTTGGGTGCCGCCATCATCATTCACATCCCATCCAGAACTGTGGTCATGGGCGTCGATCCGTTATCAATGGAGGAACTGGAGGGCAATGAAGTGCATATGTCGGACAATAGTTTGTTGTTTATGGAAGTTCTGTCTTCCGCACTTCAAGAAAAGATTACAGGAGCATGTCTGAATGATGCTGAAAAGGAACAGCTGTCAGAGCTCCTTGGCAGTTTTTCTGACCTCTTTGATGGTCACCTGGGTCGTACATCGCTAACTGAGCACTCAATAGACACAGGGAATGCAAAGCCAGTTCACCTTCCCTCTTATCGAACCTCCCCTGCTAAAAAGAAATTGATTGAGGATTAAATTAAAAAAATGTTGAACGACGGCATTATTGAACCAGCAACAGGTCCTTGGGCTGCCCCCGTTGTCATTGTTCAGTAACCTTGCGGTGAACCGCGTTTCTGTGTGGACTATAGAGGATTGAACCAGCTCCCCTTGAAGGACACTTATCCATTACCGAGACTGCATGAGTCTCTGGACTTTCTTTCAAGAGGGAAATTTTTGACCACGATTGACCTTGCTCGGGGATACTGGCAGGTCTCCATGGCTGATGACGCAAAACCTAAGACTGCTTTTGTTTCACATTGCGGCCTATTTCAATTCCGCTTGCTTCCATTTGGTCTCTGCAATGCGCCAGTGACTTTTCAGAGACTAATGAATAGTGTATTGGCTGGTCTTATTTACAGGTGCTGTGCAGTCTACTTGGATGACATTGTTGTGGCATCACCCACTTTCGATCAACATCTTGATGATCTCAGGGAAGTCCTTTCACGGCTGAAGTCCGCTGGGTTGACTATAAAATTCTCAAAATGTCAGTTTTGTCGCAGCGAGCTCACCTTTCTGGGATACCGTGTCTGTCCAAGTGGCATCCTGCCAGATCAGGAAAAAGTGAGAGCTGTTATGGACTTTACAACCCCTGTCAATGTTAAACAAGTGAGGCAGTTTTTGGGTCTGTCAGGCTATTACCGCTGGTTTATACAGAACTATGCCCGCCATGCTGAACCCCTGTTTGCGCTCACAAAGAATGATGCTCCTTTTGTGTGGGACAGTGCCTGTCAGGGGGCCATGGACCTTCTGAAAAGAAAGTTAACGTCTGAACCTATACTAAGTGTTCCTGATTTTGCTCTACCTTTCTTTATTCATGCCGATGCCTGTGACGCGGGACTAGGAGCTGCGCTGATGCAGAGAGATGTGCAGGGCGGAGAAAATGCTGTGGCATATGCTAGTCGAGCGCTGCATAAGTCTGAGAAACCTTATTCCACACCTGAGAAAGAGTGCTTGGCTGTCATTTGGGCCCTTGGGCACTTTAGACCTTATATTGAGGGCCTCCATGTCACAATCTTCACTGACCACAGTGGGCTCAAGTGGTTGATGTCCCGTCCAAACCCCACTGGCCGTCTTGCTCGCTGGTCTCTCCGCCTTCAGGACTTTGATTTCGATGTTGTGCACAAGCCTGGATCTCGGAATAAGGTGCCTGATGCGCTGTCAAGGAATCCCCTAACGGATTATGTATCGCCAATAGACCTCCTCCCTGGCCATGCTGTGATTGGTGGTCTCGATCTACGTACACTATCTTCGGTAAATATTACAGATCGATCTCATGTCAGACAACTACAACTTGACGACCCGATTACAGGTGATCTTCTCAATAGAATGGAAGCGGCACTCCAACAGGATGCCGATGAGGAGGATTGCTCTCAGTACTCCATTCAAGATGGCCTGTTGTATTTTAATGATCCTAAACCTGCTTGTGGAATCCACCCTTTGAAATGTTTGAAGCTATATGCTCCTACATCTCTCAGAGGTACCTTGCTGAGGTATTACCACGATCACCCAACCGCAGGTCACCTAGGGATAACCAAGACTTTGGCCCGCCCGAAACTCAGGTTTTTCTGGCCTAAAATGGCATCTGAGGTGAAGAAATATGTAAAATCTTGTGCGGTGTGCCAACTAACAAAACCAAGTCAGAGGAAACCGGCTGGTTTAATGATCCCAATTCGGCCCCAGAAGCCATGGGAGTAAATGGGGGTAGATTTCGTCAGACCTTTGCCACGTACTCCCTCTGGCAATGCTTATATCTTGGTTTTTGTCGATTATTTTTCTAAGTGGGTCGAGATCGTGGCAGTGAGAGAAGCAACTGCTCATGTCGCAGCGAGCAAACTACTGAGCGAAGTGTTTTCCCGTCATGGAGCCCCTACTTATCTCATTTCAGACAGAGGGTCCCCGTTCGTGAGTGACCTATTCAAACGACTTCTCACTTCCCTGGGAATAGAACATCGCCTTGCAACGGCGTATCACCCACAGACAAATGCCACTGAGAGGGTTAACCGGACTCTCAAAACAGCTATTCGAGCATATGTTGATGATAAACACACCCTCTGGGATCGATATATCCCACAAATTTGCTTTGCACTACGAACAGCACCTCATGAGAGCACGGGTCAAACCCCATCCATGATGTTGTATGGTAGGGAGTTGGACACTTCCTTGGACCTGGTGACTTAGCCAGTCTGGGATGGAATGGAGGAAACTGAAATTCCCTATACCGAGAGCTTAAGATTGTCTTTACAGGCGGCACATGACCATGCGAGAGCAGCCTTGGAATCCAGTCACAATAAACTTAAGCATCACTATGACAAAAGGCGTCGCTTTGTTGTTTATGCCGTTGGTGACCTTGTCAGGGTGAAAACCCATCCTAAATCGGATGCGCTGGCCAACTTTACAGCAAAACTGGCACCCCTGTACTCCGGCCCATACCGTGTCACTCAAGTTTTGTCTGATTTGAACTACAGGCTTGCAAAGTTGGACACAGGACAGGATGCCGGCATCTATCACGTGGTGAATATGCAGCCTTTCCACACTTGGAATACACATGCCAGCCATACACTTAGTGGGCCCCAGAAACTCCTCATGAGGGGTTGGAGGACGGTCTGCTGGTCACACAAATGGAAATGGACCAACCACAAGATTCATGCTTTTCTCCGCCTGTTGAAGCTTTTTTTGATTGTGTCGGTGTCGCTAACGATGCAAATGACATGACCAGGCATGAAGGGTCTTGTACTTACAATCCTGATGTTAATGTTGACATATCTGATCAAAATTCACAACTTCCTGGCTTTGACGTTGATCTAGGAGGTTATCGCTACAATCTCAGACCTAGAGTAGCCCCTAGGATCACCTCGGGTTGGTCAGAGAAGAAATGGACGAATGAGTATCATACTGAAAGATTTGATCTTAAATAGTTAAGGGGTTTATGTTTGAAATTTTTGCTTCACTAAAAGCTTCAGTTATTTCTGTTTTATTTCCTTGACAATCAAGGGACATAGTTCTGATTTTTGTGTTATCATGTATGTTGAATAGATAAAATGAGAATAATTGTCTTGCACTAATGGCTTGGTTGCACAATTTTTTATTTTCTACATTACAATTGATGGGTCTTTTAAGAGCATTTTGTGTAAATGTGTAACTGTCATGTATGCCAGTTGTTGCTTACTGTATGTAAAAAAGTACAAGGCTGATTGATTTCCCTGGTTTCATGTATGACACTGGATTAGAATGTTGTCCTTATGTTGTGTACGGCTGAGGACAGCCTTTTCTTACCGGCGGGGAATCTGTAACGGCCAAAGATATGTGTTTTTGCATACATTACATTATATGTTGAGTTGCCCTTTAAGAGACTGTTCACGTAAAATGGGTAGAGGTGACGTAGAATGACTACGCGACAGTTCAACGAGAACCATATGGATGTTAAGCTCGCTCTACCTTCTTGCTTTTATTTTACTTTTATTTTTATTTGTAAAGCCATGAAAGAGTTAACCCTCATGTATGAGAGGAACGCATCATAGTGTACCAGCCATTAAATGTGTGGATATCTGTATCAATGACGAGAGAGTGAGAGAGGGAGGGAGGGGGAGAGAGAGAGAGCCGGTGAGATGAGCCACAGACACGTCCTGGGCTGTAGCGATAAACTGGCTGATTGTCTTCCCTTGTTTTTACACAATCTCCCAGCGTTGGCGACGAGCTAGTTATATAGCTAATTAATAAAAACTTTGCACTACCTAGCGAGAACGTGTGCCTCGCCCTATACGAACTAAAAACTCATCTTTTCCGGCTACACCTAACTCACTAACTCACTTCTTTTCTAACTACTCACTCTATCAAAAAAAAAAAAAAATTCTTTTGTAACTTCGCTCTCTGTGTAACTCGGTAGCATTGTTGTAGCACTTCACCTATTGTTGTATCGGCTATTTATCGCTTCATTGTCTCCTCGACTATTGTAAGTTGCTTTGGATAAAAGCGTCTGCTAAATGACTAAATGTAAATGTAAATGTAACTATACTTGATAATAAAACGGATGAATCTTCAGTACTGATGGCATGGAGTCTTCAGCTGTTACACACGCCACTCAACCCATAACTGTTCCGTAACTCTGACTAAAACATGTAGCACAAGCAATAACTAAGAGCTAAACTGTTATTAACTGAATTATCATACCGAAATCTCCGTCAGCATGAGATAAAGGGACACCATTCACAGCCAAAGTAACTCAGGACTTGGCGAATGAATTTCAATTGGTATGGAAGAACCCTATCATCCTGAGTCCTCTGCCTTTGTGGAACGTACCAACTGTACCATAAAAGGAAAAATGTGCAAGGCAATGCAGGGAAGGGGAACAAAAATTGGGTTCAGATGTTTCCTATTGTGTTGGCAGATCTTAGAATGATGCCACAACAAAATTTAGATGGTTTGTCCCCTTTTGAGGTGATAATGGAAAGACCTTTACCCATCTTATGGCGACATGGAATGCAAATGGTGTGGGGTCCTAATATGTCACAACATATGTCAGAGTATTCTGCAGGGTTAATACAAGTGTTAAGTAAATTTTGGAAAGGGTGAATAAAACACATCCCTTTATTCCATCAGAAAACACACAGCTAACAGGTGCTCATAAAGAAATTAAAACCTCCAGGTAATAACCTGAACAAGAGTCTATATGAGGGCCCTGCAGAAATTCTGGCTGTAACCCGAACATCTATGTTAACTGATCTTTTTCCAAAGTGGATACATGGCACCAGAGTGAAAAGGTTGAAAGGATTTGTATGTATATATTCTTATCCTTTTTGTTTTTCAGACAATGATTGCCTTTCTTCTCCTCATCTCCTTGTCCATTCATGTAGAATGTGTCGCGACCAGCCCCTTTCATGCTAATCTCTTATGGCAATATACTAACTGGACTGCCCGGCGGCAATGAATCATGTTATGTCTGTCAGGTATTGTTTACTTCCGCTGTTACTGTGTCTTTAGGAGTATTGCCTTATGTTTGTAATCATACAGTGTATTGTCCTACATATGATAATAGTGAATATGTGTGGGGACCTTATTGTGCAGATAGGGGAGGTGGGAACTATAGTTTTTGTCCAGGGATCGAAGGGACGATTAATGCTTCAATTGAACATCGTCAAACAAATGTTAAAATTGTAATAACTTTATCATCTGATTTTTTTTCCATATTGCTTTAATAGGACAGGGGGAGCATAGGTTCCAGGTATAGATGCAGACGAATGTAAAGAAATAATACATTTACATTTACATTTAGGCATTTAGCAGACGCTTTTATCCAAAGCGACTTACAATAGTAGCGGTAAATAGCCGATACAACAATAGGTGAACAAGTGCTACAACAATGTTACCAAGTTACACAGAGCGAGATAAAAACCTGAAAGTAGAAAAAGATTTTTTTTTGGTAGAGTGAGTAGGTTAGAAAAGAAGGTACTCCTAGTGAGTTAGGTGTAGCCGGAAAAGATGAGTTTTTAGGTGTTTTTTGAAGATAGAGACAGAGTCTGCCAAGGGTGAAGCCAGAGGCAGATCGTTTACACCATCGAGGAACTGAAGCAGAGAAGGTACGAGAGAGAGATTTCTTACCCTTTTGAGCTTGCACCACAAGGCTCAGCTCATTTGCGGAGTAATAGTGCCAGGCCAGCTCTTGAATTATTGCCCGCATTTTCTGCCAGGTTCTTGTGAAACAAACAAAACTGCCTGCCCCCAAAGACTGCTAGAAATGGTACTGGATATTACTTGCCCCGAAAAACAGCCTGCAAAGGTATGAATAAATCCTGTGAAATGCCCTGGCATGCACCAGGGACGAGATTGAAGACCAATTGGTATTGGCATTGTGGAGAGGACTCAGTGGCTGACACTTTCAAACAAAATTGGAGTGGTCTTTGCGCCCTGGTTTGACTGAAAGATCAAGTGATGCTACTACACCTCACTCAAAATGCGCAAAGGACAAGGCAGTCCGTATGGGTCGCCTCCCAGGTACCAGAAAAGCACCAACTCAGATCAAACTGGTCTTGCTATGATTCCCGCTTATGGCACTGCTGACCTTATGAGCCAACAAGAAATACTGCATTATCGCCTGGCCCATTTCGCCAACAGTACCAGAGCCGCCATGGATGGAGTGAAACAGGAAGTACAGCAAGTGGCTATACAAAATAGACTGGCTTTGGACATGTTACTGGCAGAGGGAGGGGTGTGTGCAATAGTAGGTGATCAGTGTTGTTCATATATGCCGGCAGAGGATGATGGCTCTGGCTCAATTACTGTGGCCATGCGGAAAATGAAAGATGTATCTAAAAAATTAAGAGACGATGAATTAAGAGATAATACAAAGAATTAGAATTGGGGAATTTTCTCAAGCCTAGTTGGAATGTTTGCTCTCTATGTCTCCATGATAGTACCAGTACTAATTATTTTGCTTATGAAATGTATATTTGACCATGCATGTTGAAATGTTTGATGCAAAGGGTATATTCTCTAATTCATGTTCTCACTGATAAATACCATCCCTTGAAAACTGATAATAATGCTTAGCACTGTATTTTAGGTTATGCTTTTAAAAAATAAATATACTTTCATGAAATGTTTTATGAAATGTTTAATGAAATGTATTCTTGTCTGGTGTCTTCCTTTTTTAGGCAAACTCAGCAGTTTTAGACCGCCTGAAAGAACATTTTCTTCTTGTTTATAATGATAAACTAGTGTTATATTCCTTTTTGTCTAAAATGTCAAGGTGCCCAGAAGGCGTTATCTATGTTATCTTTATCTTGTCATGCAACCTGATGCGTACCTGTATAAATAGTGGCACCGCCCCACTATTCTTTAAGCATTAACAATAAACCATCTGTGTT
This sequence comes from Triplophysa yarkandensis, assembly GCA_033220385.1. NCBI lineage: Eukaryota > Metazoa > Chordata > Actinopteri > Cypriniformes > Nemacheilidae > Triplophysa > Triplophysa yarkandensis. Next base: position 16,530,074 of record CM065661.1, on the reverse strand, counting down.
TTAACTCACTTGGTTGTTGTCTTTGCTTGAGCGCTCCGCTATTTGCAAGGATCTAGCTTACCATAGACAACATACAACAGAAGAATTCTTACACCTTATAATGTCCAAAACTCAAATTTGCCATTCAAAGTAAAGAGGTCAGAAAGTTTTGCATTGAAGACTTAACTTTTAGATGCTTATGTAACTTATATTTGTATGATGGAAAGTTTATCGAATTCAATATTAACTCAAAAAATACCATGTAATAACCACAGCCCTGAAAGGTTGAACCTTTCTCACCACCATCCCATTTCAAACCCAAAGCATTAAAAGACTATCCATATGGCCAACTGTATGGGAATAGATAATACCTTAAAGTGTTCAAACTAACAAATTAAACTTGTCTAATTCAAAATTAACTCAAGATCTTCTCATTTAAGACCCAAAGCTCTAGAAATGAGACTTTTACTCACCACCATCCTGTTTCAAACCCCAAGCATTGAGTCATCAATATGTCCAATTGTAGGAGAGCAGTTGATATCACAATATCTCCAAAGCTCAAATTTGCCATTCATGGTAAAGTTCAGAAGATCTTGAATTGAAGACCTAACTGATAGATGCTGATGTATCTTTTATTTGTAGGATGGAAGGTTGAAAATGATATAATTCAATATATAACTCAAAACATACTGTGTTATAACCACAGCACTAAAGGGTTGAACCATTCTCACCACCATCCTGTTTCATATCACAAGCATTAAAAAGTCCTACATATGGCCAACTGTATGGAAGTAGATAATACCTTAAAATATCCAATGCTTAAATTTGCCATTTAATGTAAATGTCAGAAAATCTTGCACTGAAGACGTAACTGTTAGTTGCTGTTGAACCTTATATTTGTGGGATGTAAAGTTTAAACGTGTCTAATTCAAACTTATCTCAAGGCCTTCTCATTTAAGACCCAAAGCATCAAAAACTAGACCTTTACCTACCACCATCCTGTTTTAAACCCCAAGCATTAAAAGAGTCATCCATATGGCCAATTGTATAGGATCAGTTAATACCTTATGATCTCCAAAGCTCATATTTGCCATTAACAGTGAAAGACAGAAAATGTTACATTAAGTATTGATCTGTTAGAAGCTGATGTATCTTATATTTGTAGGATGGAGAATTTAAACTTGTCTGGTTCAGAATTAACCCTAGAGACACCTTGTTATACCCATAAGGACTGAAAAGTAGAAATCTGACTCACAAACATCCTGTTTGAAACCTCAGGTACTATAAAGTAGACCTTTTCTCACCACCATCCTCTATGAAACGCCATGCATTAAAAAGTCATCCATATGGCTAACTGTATCGTAACAGTAAATACCTTAAAATGTCCAAAGCTCAAATTTCCATTTGAAGTATAGGTCAGAAAATCTTGCACGGAAGTGTAAGGGCTCCCCACCCACTGGGCCAACGACGAACTCCAATGGCGTGGGTGAAGGGTTCTCGTGCTTTATCTCTATTTCCGGTTTCTTTGTTAAACACTAGTTTCAAACTAGCTTGTTACAATTTCCTATATTTTGATGACTTTATGGGTATATCCAATCTGACTCCAAATTAAATGTATCTTTAACATTGAGATTACTTTGCTTTTCCATACTCTAAGATTATTCTATCATTGTTAGTCTGTGTAGTACAGAGGCTCACGACAGCCATTCTTTAAGCGTGGATCTCATGATCATAGAAACTGCTGATCTGATCTAATCAGAGGTATACTAAATATACAGGGTATACTAAGTATAATAATAATAGTTTAGTCACGATTGTGCAACTAAATATAATAATAATAGTTTAGTCACGATTGTGCAACTAAATATAATAATAATAGTTTTAGTCACGATTATGCAACTAAATATAATAATAGTTTAGTCACGATTATGCAACTAAATATAATAATAATGGTTTTAGTCACGATCATGCAACTTGCTAATCAGAAGATGAGTATCTATACTGATTTAGTCAGAGGTTGCCGGGTATACTAAATATTCTAATAATAATGGTTTTAGTCACGATCATGCAACTTGCTAATCAGAAGATGAGTATCTATACTGATTTAGTCAGAGGTTGCCGGGTATACTAAATATTCTAATAATAATGGTTTTAGTCACGATCATGTAACTTGCTAATCAGAAGATGAGTATCTATACTGATTTAGTCAGAGGTTGCCGGGTATACTAAATATTCTAATAATAATGGTTTTAGTCACGATCAAGCAACTTAATATAATAATAATAGTTTTAGTCACGATCATGCAACTTGCTAATCAGATGATGAGTATCTATACTGATTTAGTCAGAGGTTGCCGGGTATACTAAATATAATAATAATAGTTTTGGTCAACTATTCTGATTTTCTCAGTACCTTATCCTAACATTAGAGTTTGTGGTAACATCAAATTCATCTATAAAATAACGGTCTTTAGAATATAATAAAATACCAATAACAACAATTTATTATGCCAGACAGGTACAACTTAAATTCAATCAAAACAATGCATTTTTAAAGAAATCTTCGAATTCAACAAATCAACATAATATAAAATAAACCCATAGAGTCTTGTCATACCTGGCAATTTAAGACACACATATAGTGTGAGAAGTTCTGATTACAGATCCCTCCAAAAATAGAGAAGACATAGCATTGCATATCCTAAGACATACAGTGCTATGGGGTTCGTCCTGTTTGGATTTCCCCCCGAATGCTGTGCCTGAGTTCCTTAAATATTCCAATGAAGTCGTAAATATCATAGTCCCTGTGAAACCAAACAGAATATCAAATGGCAACAACTCCTGTAATCAAGAGATGGACACACCTCCTGAAGAGGTGTAGATTATGTTAAAAGTTGGTACAACTTCATTATCCTTCATTTTAGGATTACAAAAAGTAGACCCTTTTGCCCATCGCACCATAACCTTCCAAATGATACTAAACATGATAATGAATCTATGCAACATCACAGACTTGACATATGTAATGATATCAATGTTTCTCACATTCCTGGTGATTTCAGCCTAAAGAGAAAGAGAGGAGGAGTTAGGGGGGAGAGTTGAGGTCAGTTCCCGGGCTCCAATGACCCCTGAAGTGAGGGACAGGGTTCCACTCCACAGGATGTAACACCAAATGAGTATATATTGTTTTATAATCTAGCACCACAAACAAACTCAGTTCTCGTCACTTTTCCATCTGCCTTACAGTTCCCCCCTTGGCCCCTTGGGGCAATTTGTAGAAGTGACCCTGAGGGGTCAATCCTTGACATTACACTTTCAAGTTTTTGTGAGTTTGACATCATGCAACATTAAAATAACCAGTCCCATCATGTGTACATACTGCAGAGCGAGTGGATGAACTGGACAGAATCTTTGCTGTTCTTTTGGCTGGATTCGTTCCCATCTGGCATTGGGGTTAGAATAATTTGTCACCCAAAGTCCATTGTGTTACTCAGAGCTTATGTGCTCTGTTCGTAGGTGTCTTCCCGTCAATGAGAAACTCTGGTGTTTAGCGATATCCTTCCCAAGATGATTATTGGAATATCCACCATTTAGAGAGGGCAGGTCAGACCACCATAGATGAAGGATTTCATCTCACTAAAATAACAACATTGCACATATAACACTTTACATGAACATAGAAGAAACACAAGGAATGTTAAAGCAACAAACACAAAATAATCTTCATGGCACCTGGTGCGAGTGGCAAATATGGTCTGTTTTTTCATTTAAACACATACAGAGATCCCATTTGATATTCTGTATATTTAAAAAAAAAAGTGGTAAAAGTCAACTTAACTGGAATATTCACCATTGGTATTCATCACTGAATCATTGGGTTTAATTATATCATTCAAATAAACTGCAGATAAAATACACAATTATAAATGCATATAAATGTATTTTCAAAAATTCAGATATAATATTATGCTCATTATGATAGAGTTATGCAAAATATTTTTTAACACCATAGCATTAATTCAGAACTGAAAATAAGGCACACATGCATATCAAGGGATTGTCTACAGACATATTTTAAACAAGAATATCTAGTTTATCAATTGTCAACCATTCTATAAGTATGATGTATTTAATTCACATTCAATGGTATATAAGTCTGACTGATTTTATTTTTAACAACACAACTGAAATACACGTCTACACTTCAGATGTTACTGTACATTACTATTAAAATCCAGTGGGCCCTCTGGTTTAAAACAATGCCAATGATTTTGAATTGAATCTCAAGTAGAGTTTACTCTCTTTTTCAGTCAGAAAATATCCATTGACGTTTGACTTCAATCATGTAGATGTTATATGAACATTGCAAAGAGTCAACAGAATATTGTAACAATAGGTTCAATATTATAATTAGATTAGCATCAGGTGTTTGTCCTATGTGTAAGATGCTATACGATTTGTGTGTTTATGAGAGGCTTTAGATCTTAGTCAACTATCCTTTTAAGAGATATAAGCCATCAGACTTTATGTGTAGCATTTTAAGTCTGGATAAATTTAAAGGTTAAACAAAATAATAATGTTTTGTGGTTTTAGTGGTTAAAGTGTTTGCACTATATGCTCATGTCTGGGAGATGGGTGGATTCTACTCTACAACAATCTGTTGCACAATTTGGTTCCGGTGTTACACCGGGAGGTCATATAACTACTTCAATGGTGTAATTCTCTGAGGTGTGAAAGACCCCTTTAAATATCAACACATCCATCTCCTCCATTCCAGACTAAAGACACCTCTATGGTATCTGGACTCAGTAATGAGTTACAATTGTGCAACAGATTCAAGGGGCAGTCGTGGCCTGGTGGTTCGAGTCTTGGACTCGTGATCCGAAGGTTGCTGGTTCGAGACTCGGAACCAGCAGGAATACCACGACTGAGGTGAGTCCCTTGAGCAAGGCACCGTCCCCCCACTGCTCCCCGGGCGCCGCAGCATGGCTGCCCACTGCTCCGGGTGTTTGTTCACAGTGTGTGTGTGTTCACTTACTGGATGGGTTAAATTCCAAGAATGGAACACCATACTTGGTAATACGTCACGTCACTTCACTACAGTGTGTGCCTTGACCTTCACTTCAATGATTGACCTGAAAGGAAACATGTAAGGGTAACAGACAGTGATAAACATTTCATTTCAAAACCTTTCATTAAAACATGTGATGTCATCCTCAATTTGTACTATGATCATGTTACTTAATGCAAATGTGAGTTTCAAAGGCCAAATTATTGTCCTGGATTACATTTGATTTACACATTTCTGTTTTAGTGTAGTCTGAGTGTATATCACCTTAAACAGTTAATCATAAACAGTCTCAGTTATACATCCACAGTTTGCAATTGTCTTAGCAGTAGAAGCCCCAGATGTGCTGGGAAAATTTCTGAAGCTTAAAGAGCTTTACCATTATTTGCTTTCAATTCAGTCAAATCAGTGAATTAGTTATCACGCTGTTTGCTTAGTAATCTGCATTTTATGGCACTTTTCACTCTTGTCATCTCAGATCTTTACGATTTGTAGTGACTGTGAGATTTCTTGAGTGAAGTTAATTATCATCTCCCACATTTTAAATTAAGTCTCTTGAACCAATATGATGTAATGTTAAAATGATTTGGTTCAGTATACATGTGCCATGGTTTATGCAGTTTTTCAGTGCTAATATGAAAATATGCAAATGTAAAAGTACACCCTCCTTTTTGGCACAGGTAAATGAACCAACGAAGTCTCAATGAAAAATATCTAGGTACTTAGATGGCTTTGGCCCATTTTGGTCAGAAATTCATGCAATGCATCACTTTTCTCCACATAAGGCCTGTCTGGCCGTTATAATATAATCTATATTATAATGTTCTTATAATATACATTCTATTATAATAAAAAACAATAGACATTAAATAATAATTCTATTACTGGTCTCAAGGTCTTATAAAGGTATATTAATAAATTGCAAGATTAAGAAAACATTTTATCAGAAAGTAAACTGCATGTACACAGTAATTTGTGCAAGGCACAAGTCATTACACAATCAGAGATTTTTGTGACAAAATGGAGTTAAAGACAATTTTCTTATGTGTAGCTTATATTTCAAAAAGGTGTTTTTGTGTTGATTGATCTGATTATGAAAAGGAATTTAGGGATTGGGCGTATTGACAACCATATATATATTTTTTTTCTTCTGTTCTCGACGACACAAGCCCTAACTTTACATATAACTAGAAGGAAAAACTTTTGCCTACTCCCGATAAGTTAATAGCCTGTTTCTCCTGAAATTCAGTGGGGCATTTAACTGATCCACTGGAAAATAGAGTAATGTTGTTTCGTTTGTTATAATTAAGCTGAAAATCTCTCTTAAGATGATTTCTGAGTGGGGGTTATGTCCTCTGATCTCTCAAGGAGATAAGATAACGTTTCTTCACCTTTTTAACAATATATTTTCCTTAATTTTCCTGCATTTTCCAAATTTAGTGTCTGAGAAACCTTCAATGTTTTTCAGGAGTTGTGGTTTCATTCTACATCACTTTTTATATCCTGAGTGTTCTTTAAAGATTCACACAGGCCCTCTGCGCACACTTCAAGTTACCTTCTCTCTCATTCTCCTGTCTCCAGTTGTTATTTAAGCAGTCATTCATTTCACATTGATAATATTCACATTTTCAAATTGTATTTTCACATGTTAACATATTAATCTTTTATGCAATTTAAATTGATTTCTCAACACTTCTCACTTTTTGCTCAGAAGGAATTGGTTCTTTGTTCATGTAACATGTTTCTGGCAACAACATACATTTTGAAGAGAGGTTCATTTGAATCCTTTGATGAGAACCAGAATAAAATTAAGATGTTTCTCCTTTTAAATCAATCTCTTTCTATTGTACTCCAACAACAGGATCTTTGATTACAGAGCAAATGTGAAATCTGCTGCTATCATTTATCTGATAGTATGGTTATATCTAACTCTTATGCCCATCCGGATTTTTGTAGTCTCCAGTCTAATAGTGGATATTCTGATCATTTTATAAATTTGTTTATATTGAGTGCATCTTAGCATTCCCTTAACACTTCTAGAAGGCAAAGTAAGATTAACTTACCAATTCAGCTGAAGAAATAAAAGTTCAAACTTTTTGCTCCGAAAAACCGGCATGCTGCACCAATGTAGCCTGTCACTGGAAAAGTTAAACTGGGAGAGACGATATCACGTCGGGGTCACCAACTTGTAAGGGCTCCCCACCCACTGGGCCAACGACGAACTCCAATGGCGTGGGTGAAGGGTTCTCGTGCTTTATCTCTATTTCCGGTTTCTTTGTTAAACACTAGTTTCAAACTAGCTTGTTACAATTTCCTATATTTTGATGACTTTATGGGTATATCCAATCTGACTCCAAATTAAATGTATCTTTAACATTGAGATTACTTTGCTTTTCCATACTCTAAGATTATTCTATCATTGTTAGTCTGTGTAGTACAGAGGCTCACGACAGCCATTCTTTAAGCGTGGATCTCATGATCATAGAAACTGCTGATCTGATCTAATCAGAGGTATACTAAATATACAGGGTATACTAAGTATAATAATAATAGTTTAGTCACGATTGTGCAACTAAATATAATAATAATAGTTTAGTCACGATTGTGCAACTAAATATAATAATAATAGTTTTAGTCACGATTATGCAACTAAATATAATAATAGTTTAGTCACGATTATGCAACTAAATATAATAATAATGGTTTTAGTCACGATCATGCAACTTGCTAATCAGAAGATGAGTATCTATACTGATTTAGTCAGAGGTTGCCGGGTATACTAAATATTCTAATAATAATGGTTTTAGTCACGATCATGCAACTTGCTAATCAGAAGATGAGTATCTATACGGATTTAGTCAGAGGTTGCCAGGTATACTAAATATTCTAATAATAATGGTTTTAGTCACGATCAAGCAACTTAATATAATAATAATAGTTTTAGTCACGATCATGCAACTTGCTAATCAGATGATGAGTATCTATACTGATTTAGTCAGAGGTTGCCGGGTATACTAAATATTCTAATAATAATGGTTTTAGTCACGATCATGCAACTTGCTAATCAGAAGATGAGTATCTATACGGATTTAGTCAGAGGTTGCCGGGTATACTAAATATTCTAATAATAATGGTTTTAGTCACGATCATGCAACTTGCTAATCAGAAGATGAGTATCTATACTGATTTAGTCAGAGGTTGCCGGGTATACTAAATATAATAATAATAGTTTTGGTCAACTATTCTGATTTTCTCAGTACCTTATCCTAACATTAGAGTTTGTGGTAACATCAAATTCATCTATAAAATAACGGTCTTTAGAATATAATAAAATACCAATAACAACAATTTATTATGCCAGACAGGTACAACTTAAATTCAATCAAAACAATGCATTTTTAAAGAAATCTTCGAATTCAACAAATCAACATAATATAAAATAAACCCATAGAGTCTTGTCATACCTGGCAATTTAAGACACACATATAGTGTGAGAAGTTCTGATTACAGATCCCTCCAAAAATAGAGAAGACATAGCATTGCATATCCTAAGACATACAGTGCTATGGGGTTCGTCCTGTTTGGATTTCCCCCCGAATGCTGTGCCTGAGTTCCTTAAATATTCCAATGAAGTCGTAAATATCATAGTCCCTGTGAAACCAAACAGAATATCAAATGGCAACAACTCCTGTAATCAAGAGATGGACACACCTCCTGAAGAGGTGTAGATTATGTTAAAAGTTGGTACAACTTCATTATCCTTCATTTTAGGATTACAAAAAGTAGACCCTTTTGCCCATCGCACCATAACCTTCCAAATGATACTAAACATGATAATAAATCTATGCAACACCACAGACTTGACATATGTAATGATATCAATGTTTCTCACATTCCTGGTGATTTCAGCCTAAAGAGAAAGAGAGGAGGAGTTAGGGGGGAGAGTTGAGGTCAGTTCCCGGGCTCCAATGACCCCTGAAGTGAGGGACAGGGTTCCACTCCACAGGATGTAACACCAAATGAGTATATATTGTTTTATAATCTAGCACCACAAACAAACTCAGTTCTCGTCACTTTTCCATCTGCCTTACAGAAGAATTAACTGTTATATGCTGTTGTACCTTATAGTTGTGGGATGTAAAGTTTAAATGTGTCTAATTCAAAATTAACTTAAGACCTTCCCATTAGGGCCAAAGCACTAAAAACTAGACCTTTACTCACCACCATTCCGTTTCAAATCACAAGCACTATAAGGTAGACCTTTACTCACCAACAGTCTGTTTCAAAACCAAAGCATTAAAAAGTCTGCTATATGGCCAACTGTGTTGTTGCATTTAATATCTTAAAATCTTAAACTCTATAAAGCTCACTTTTACCATTAAAAGTGCAGGACATAAAATAAAGCATTAATTATTTAATTGTTAGAAGCATCAAAATTAAACCAAGACATACCATGTTATACCCAACCAATTACTCACCACCATCCTGTTTCAAACCTCAAGCACTAAAGAGTCATCTGTATGACCAACTGTGCGGGAACAGTTAAAATCTCAAAATCTCAAAATCTCCAAAGCTTAAATTTGCCATTCAAAGTTAAAGACAGAAAGTCTTGCACTGAAGACTTAACTTTTAGATGCTATTGTACCTTATATTTGTGGAATATAATGTTTAAACTTGTCTAATTCAAAAGTAACTCAAGACCTTCTCATTTAAGACCCAAAGCACTAAAAACTGACCTTTACTCACCACCATCCCGAGTAAAACCCACCCCAAGCACTACAATATAGAACCTTACTCATCACCATTGCATTTTGAACCTCAAGCTCTAAAAAGTCATTCATATGGCCATTCTGATGGAGCAGTTAATATCTTTAAAACTCGAATTTGTAATTTTAAATACAGATCTGAACATCTTGCATTGAAGACTTAACTGAACTGTTAGGTGCTGTTGTACCTTATAGTCGTAGGATGGAAAGTTTAATTTGTTTCAAACCCCAAGCATTTAAAATTCAAAATGGCCATCCCCATAGGAAGAGTTCAAATTGTAAACATTTTGCCAGTTTACATAGAGAAAAGAATATCTTACATTGAAAATGTGTACCTAATATTTGTAGTATGGAAAGTTTAAAACTGTCTAATTCAAAATTAACTCAAAATATAATGTCTCCAAACCACTTAAGAATAGAACCTCACTCTCCAACATCCTCTTTCAAACCCCAAGCATTAGAAAGTAATCCATATAACCAACTGTATGGCAGCAGCTAATATATTTTTACCAGTTAGATGGCAGAATATCGTACATTGAAGATTTGTACGTAAGTTTGAGAAAGTGAAGATTTGTGGAAACATATCATTTTCAATGAAGTGTGCTTTAAGTCACTCAGGCAATTACAGCAATATAGCAAAAATATTCTATAGAAAATTTCACGTTAGCGCAGTTAGTTTATGAAAGTGCTTCGTTTTAACACAGGGAACTGTTAGAAACATTTGATTTGCAAAGAAATGTGCTCTAAGTCACTAATCGATCATAAAAACAAGATGAATAAATAGTCTTTTAAAGACATTTTCAGAGGAATGCAGTTAGTTTGAGAAAGAGCTTCGTTAACATACAGAAAGGTTAGTGTATGAAGTTCCCTTTCAGTCGGTCTCTCAACGTTGTGAGACTGACTGGGGTTGTACTTGAGAACCTGTTTATGTCTGAACCTATTAAAAAGGCCAATTAATTTGGCGAATGAATCAATTCATGTCCCCGCCCCGGATGACGGGTATAAAAGGGGATAGAAGAGATCATTCCTTACCTTTTGTTCTTCGGAACCTAGATGATTGTGTCTGGTACCGACAAACTTGCTGGTGTGACGACATGGTGCAACGGATGATCCTGGACTCCCCTGTGCGTTTCAGCAATATTCCAACTGTGGGTACAGCATGTGGTCCTGTAATGGGACGCCGTTGTGCTCTTGGGTGCAACCGGCACATCAATGAGGGAGATCAGCACGAGATCTGCGTCGTGTGTTTGGGTCTCCAGCACGCCGAGGACGCTCTCGTGCGGTCGTCATGTCCTCATTGCGAGGCTATGACGATTAAGGAGTTGCGGTCGCGGGTGGCCTTTTTCTTTACGAAATCGGTCACCACCGCGTCTGCTTCCGGCAGTTCGTTCACTGGCGCTACGGCACGAGTAGCAGCTGTCGCGAGCGGTGCAGGCGATATGGACACGGATGTGTTTCCGTCAGCCTCTGGCTGGCGGGACCGTCAGAGTCTCTCACGCTCTCCGTCTCTCTCACTGCGGGGCGGTTCGCCATCTCGTGATGATGTGATTTCGGTCGCAGCATCTGAGAGCGAGCTGCTTGCTTCAGATCCGGAGGACGCTCTGAGCCTTCCGCCTCCGGCGGCCAAGGCTTGGGACGATCCGGATCCGGAAATGGCAGCAATGCTTTCCCGGGCGGCCGCGAGTATCGGGTTGCAGTGCACGGCCCTGCCTGCACTCCCCGTCTCGCGTCTGGATGCATGGTATCTCGGTGGCGCCCGGAGCGATAAGCCCCGCCCCAGTACCGTTCTTCCCGGAAGTGCATGAGGAGCACGAGGGGAGACTCGACCCGCTCACAGTACGTGAGTTGAGGACCGCGACGGACTTGGAGGTGAGAGCGACCAAGGTCACGGCGCGGTCTATTGGTCGAGTGATGTCCACCTGTGTGGTCCAAGAGCGCCACCTCTGGTTGAACCTTGCGCAGATGAGTGAGGCCGAGAGAGCACGCTTTCTGGACGCACCCATTGCGCAAGAGGGGCTGTTTGGAGACACTGTGCAGGATTTTACCCACCAGATCTCCACAGTGCAGCAGCAGAAGGAGGCGATGCAACATTTCTTGCCTCGTAGGGGTCCGGCTGGCCGAGGTCAGCCCCGGCCCCAAACTCCTCCTGCTCCCAAACAGCCACGCCCTTCCTCGGCCCCGCCCTCGGTTAGAGCGCCCCCTATACAGCCGGCGCCCTGTAGGAAGCCGGCCCCGAGGAAGCAGGCGGTGGGGACCCATCAGCAGCCTCCTCGTAAAACGTGCCAGGAAGTACTCCTGAGGGACCCAGCCTGGAGGAGTAGATAACATCTGGGATGGCTCCTGCCCCGTTCCACTACCACAACGGCCCTTTTCAGGGCCACCCTATGTGGTTAAAGAAAGAGCAAATCCTCCCCCAGGCAAAAGTCGCCGTGTTCACCCTCTTCTAGACCCTCAGCGCCCTCCGAAGGACGGTGCGTTGGCCAGCGGTATTAGGCAGGCAGCTCGGGTCCCCGTGTCCCCCCAGGACAATCCTGGCCGGACCCCGGACCCGGCAGCCACAGAACCACCCTCCCGGGTACAGTGAAGCAGATCAGTCCTCTCATCCCCTGGCGTGCAGGTGGCCGGCGTGGTTACGCCGATGTTCCCCGTCACGGTGGCTCGAGAGGACGATCCGTCTCGGTTATGCGATCCAGTTCGCCAGACGCCCGCCCAAGTTCCGGTCTGTCCTTTTCACCTCGGTGCGAGGTCGGGACGCGTCCGTTCTTCGGGACGAGGTTACCACCCTTCTGATGAAGCATGCGTTTGAGCCGTTCCACCAACCGAGATGTTCAAGGGCTTCTACAGCCCGTACTTCATTGTACCCAAGAAAGGCGGAGGGTCGCGCCCCATTCTGGATCTGCGCACCCTGAACAAATATCTCCATAGATTGCCGTTTAGGATGTTGACGCAGAGGCGCATCCTGACTTCTATCCGGAGTCAGGATTGGTTCGTGGCAATAGACCTGAAGGACGCGTACTTCCACGTCTCCATTCTGCCTCGACACCAGCCGTTCCTACGGTTCGCGTTCGAGGGGCGAGCGTATCAGTACAAAGTCCTGCCCTTCGGGCTGTCCCTGTCCCCCCGGGTCTTCACTAAGATCGCGGAGGCCGCCATAGTGCCCCTAAGGGAGCGCGGAGTGCGGATACTAACTATCTCGACGACTGGCTCATCCTGGGTCACTCGCCAGAGGTAGTCTGTATGCACAGGGACCTAGTGCTTAGGCACCTAGCCCGTTTGGGTCTTCGGGTCAATCGGGAAAAGAGCCAGCTCTCCCCTACGCAGAGCATCTCTTATCTCAGCGTGGAACTAGACTCTGTCACTATGTGTGCGCGACTCACAGGAGAGCGTGCACGGTCATTGCTGCCGTGTTTGGCTCAGACCTCACGCACAGTGGTCCCGCTGAAGACTCTTCAGAGGCTCCTGGGGCATATGGCATCCTCGGCTGGGGTAATTCCCCTTGGGTTGATGCATATGAGACCACTTCAGCTTTGGCTACAGAGTCGGGGTTCCGAGGAGCGCATGGCACACTGGCAACAGACGGATTCACATCACGTCGAGATGCCGGAGTCTTCTCGCCCCATGGTCCTCAGTGACCTTTCTGCGGGCAGGAGTCCCGCTAGGGCAGGTGTCGAGGCACGTCGTGGTGACGACGGACGCCTCCCTGCTCGGCTGGGGCGCAGTGTGTCACGGGCACGTAGCTTCGGGTCGATGGACAGGTCCCTGACTACGCTGGCATATCAATGCGTTGGAGCTTTTGGCAGTACACATGGCCCTCATGAGGTTCCTACCTCTACTGAGGGACAAACACGTGCTTGTCCGCTCGGAGAGCACCACCGCTGTAGCGTACATAAATCATCAAGTTGGCGTACGCTCGCGGACACTGTCATTGCTCGCCCGACGCCTCCTCAAATGGAGTCAGCGGGTCATCAAGACCCTGCGCGCTGTGCACCTCCCCGGGGCTCTGAACGAGACAGCCGATGCGCTCTCTCGTCAGCAGATCCGGCCAGGAAGCTGGCGACTCCACCCTCGTGCAGTCCGGTCGATATGGGATCGCTTCGGCCACCCGTTCGCCTCCCGAGACGACACCCATTGCCCGCTTTGGTTCTACCTGACCGAGGGTCCCCTCGGCACGGATGCCTTAGCGCACGACTGGCCACGAGACAAGCGGAAGTACGCTTTCCCCCCAGTGAGCCTCATTGCACGGGTCCTGTGCAAGGTAAGGGAAGAGGAGCACCAAGTGATCCTGGTTGCCCCATACTGGCCCAACCAATCTTGGTTCTCAGAGCTGAGGGCTCTGACGATCACTCCCCCCTGGCCGATTCCCCTGATGAAGGACCTTCTATCACAGGGGATGGGCACGTCATGGCACCCCAGACCAGACCTATGGAACCTCCACGTCTGGCTCCTGGACGGGACGAGGAGCTCCTGAACGGACTGCCACCAGCGGTCGCAGGTTTAATCGCTTAGGCTAGGGCCCAGCCACTCTGTGTCTTTACACCTTGCAGTGGGGCCGCTTCTCGTCTTGGGGGTCCTCAAGTTGTGAGGACCCCCAGAGATGCGAGATCAGAGCATGTTATCCTTCCTACAAGAGGGGCTTGAGCATCAGCTCGCCCCCTCCTCCTTGGAAGTGCATGTAACCGCAATAGCCGCTCATCACGATCAGGTGGATGGGATGGACTACATGACCTGGTCATTTGGCTCCTGAGGGGCGCATTGCGGGGGAACCCGCCCAGGCTGCACTCCGTACCCTCTTGGGACCAGACTGTGGTCCTACGGGACCTCAGCAGTCCCCCCTTCGAGCCCTCGGATCAAGCTAGTCTTTCCCACTTAACGATGAAGACAGCTCTCCTTGTAGTGCTCGCCTTGATCAAGAGGGTCGGGGACCTACACGCATTCTCTGTGTCCAGTGACTGCCTTCAGTTTGGGCCGGCTGATTCTCACGTTCCCCTGAGACCCCGGCCAGGCTACGTGCCCAAGGTTCCCACCACTCCCTTTTTGGGACCAGGTGGTGAGCCTGCAGGCGCTCTCCTCAGGAGAGAAAGACCCAGCCTTATCCGTGCTGTGTCCCGTGCGCGCACTGTGCCTCTACGTGGAACGCACGCAGGGCTTCAGAAGCTCTGAGCAGCTCTTTGTCTGTTTCGGAGCGGCAAAGGGGAGAGCCGTCTCCAAACAGAGGTTAGCACACTGGATTGTAAACGCCATAACAGAGCGTATCAATCCCAGCTCGCCCCTGTCCACTGGTAGTGAGTGCACATTCCACTCGGGGTGTAGCCTCCTCGTGGGCACTGGCGCAGGGTGCTACTCTGGCAGACATATACAGAGCAGCGGGCTGGGCTACGCCCACCACGTTCGCGAGGTTATATAACCTCCCAGTGGAGCTAGGTCTCAGCTCGGGTCCTAGGTGGCAACACTTAGGATCAGTGTGGCGTACGCCTGCGAAAGCGCCATCTCCCCTACAAAGGTGAGTAAGTGCGCTCTCTTTTTAGTCCCTCTACTCCCCCTCTTCACTAAGCTCTCTCTATAGTAGCAGGCCGTGCGGAGCGGCCCTGTTACTCAGCAAGGCTCAGGAAGTGTTCACCCCCATAGGGCTGACCCCTGACCTGAGCTGGAGCTCCGTACGATGTGGTTCCCCCAGAAGGGTGACCCCGTTACGATGTAATATATCACTGAGGACTTCCCTATACGGCGAGTCCGGTGATCTCCCCCAGGTGGGCCTCCACCTAAGAGCTGTGCGCCCCGCAAGTGGATCCGCACGCTATCCTCCCATGATGTTCTCCCCAAGGTTGGGGAACCATGCGGTATTCTTCACATGTTACCCCCCACATGGGTGGGATGTGATCTCCGCAACGTAGGCCCTCGATTAGAGGGGTAACGTTTTCCCCAGTGTCACGAGACAGACGGTTTCCCCACCAGCATGGTGGGATGAAAGGCCGCCGCCTGTAACTCGTCGGTGTGAGTCTCTCAACTTCCAGTAGGAAGCTCTGTGGATACCATACCGGTTCCCACTGGAAGGTCATGACTCGCGTAGAGCCTCTGCGGCTCCGCTGACGTCAGGACACAGCCGTAGTGTGTCGCGTGATTATACAGGGACCCCAGTCAGTCTCACAACGTTGAGAGACCGACTGAAAGGGAACGTCTCCGGTTACGAATGGTAACCTTGGTTCCCTGAAGAAGGGAACGAGACGTTGTGTCCTTCATGCCACAACACTCGGCTGCCGCTGCAGCGTCCTAGGGAGGTCACCTAGGTTCCTCAGCACAAAGGTAAGGAATGATCTCTTCTATCCCCTTTTATACCCGTCATCCGGGACGGGGACATGAATTGATTCATTCGCCAAATTAATTGGCCTTTTTAATAGGTTCAGACATAAACAGGTTCTCAAGTACAACCCCAGTCAGTCTCACAATGTCTCGTTCCCTCCTTCAGGGAACCAAGGTTACCATTCGTAACCGGAGACGTTTTTCAATGAAACTTGCCTTAAGTTACCCAGACCATTACAGCAGAATGAAAAATTGTCTTGAAGTCATTTTTAGATTGGTGCAGTTTGTTTCAGAAAGTTTTGTGTCTTAACAAATTGATTTTTTAAAACATACGATTTCTGATAAAATATGCATTAATTAACTCCGACTATATCAGCCTGTTGGAAAAAGGGTGTAAAAGTATCTTTCAGAGGAATCCAGGTGGTCTCAGAAAGCTTCTTTTTAACACGTGGAAGAGTTAGCAGCATAGGATTTGTAATGAATGGTGCTTTTAGTCACTCAGACCACTAGAGAAATATATATATTTTTTCAAAAGACATTTTTAGACAAGTGTAGTTAGTTTAAGAAAGCGGTTTGTTAAAGCGCATGGAATTGTTAGGAACGTCTGATTTCCAATGAACTGTGCATTTATTCACTCAGATAAAACTGCAGAAGGAAAAAAGGTATCTAAAGGTCATTTACAGAGGAATGCAGTTTGAGAAAGTGATTCGTTTTAACGCAGAATAACGGAAAAAGTGTGTAAAAGTTATTTTCAGAAAGGATGCAGTAAGTTTGAGAAAGCTGTTAGTTTTAACACATAGACCGGTTAGCAAGTATGATTTGCAATGAACTGTCACCCAAATCATAAAAAAAGATGAATATAGTGTCTATAAGTCAATTTTAGAGTGATCCAGTTAGTTAGAGATAGAGCTTCGTTTTAACATACAGAACTGTTAGTGTATGAAGTTTTTCAATTAAACTGGCTTTTAGTATTTTTTGAGTGGTGCAATTAGTTTGAGAAAGCTCTTCGTTTTAACCCACCAAACAGTTAGGTCACTCCATTAACAACTAATGAATAAAATATGGAATAGTCATTTTCAGAGTGATGTCTAAAAGATATTTGTAGTGTGATATAGTTAGTTTTAGAGCGAGCCATATTTTTACATACAGAACTGTTGGGACATTGAGTTTTTGAATGAAACTTGCTTTAAGTTAATCAGACCACGAAAGCAGAATGAAAATGTGTCTAAAAGTAATTTTAAAAAGGAATGCAGTTGAGAAAACGCTTCATATTATTAGATGGAATTGTTAGAAACGTTTTATTTGAAATTAAGTGTGCATTTAGTCATTTAGATCATAACAGCAAAAGGAAAACCATATCTAAAGGTTTTTTTAGAGGAATGCAGTTATTTTGAGAAAGTGCTTCACTTTAAGGAAAGTCACTCAGACCATAAAAGCATAATTGAAAACGGTTGGAAAAGTTTTTTTCGGAGTAGTGCAGTTGGTTTGAGAAAGCGGTATGTTTTAACATATGGAACTGTTGCAACATTCGATTTGCAATGAATTGTGCTTTTAGACACTCAGACTACAACAGGAATATACTAAATCGTTTAAAGAAATTTCCAGATTGGTGAAGTCAGTTTCAGAAAGTAGTTTGTTTTAACATGTGGGACTGTTGAAATAACTTGATTTGTGCTTTAGGTCACTCGGACCATGAAAGCAAGATGAATGGAGTGCAGTATGTTTGAGAAAGCGGTTTGTTTAAACATATGTAACTGTTCAAAATGTCTGATTTGCAATGACCTGTGCATTAAGTAATGCAAACCATGACAGAAAAGAACCATGTTGAAAAGTCAATTTTAGAGTGATGCAGTTAGTTTGAGAAAGCACTTCGTTTTAACACATGGAACTGTTAGAAACGTTTGATTTGCAAGAAAATGTGTATTTAGTCATTTAGATCATAACATCAAAGGAGAAACAGTATCTTAAGGTCTACTTTTTAGAGGAAAGCGGTTAGTTTGAGAAATAACAAATAGAACATTTATAAATGTCTTGATTTTAAGGACAGTCACTCAGTCAAAAGTCTTTTTCAGCGTTTTGTAGTTAGTTTGAGAAATATGTTTGTTTTAACATATGGAACTGTTCGAAACGTCTAATATAAATTGAACTGTGCATTAATGCATGCATACCACGACAGAAGAAGGAAAAGGTATTTAGGCCTTTTATCAGAGGAAAGCAGTTAGTTTGAGAAAGCACCTCATTTAAAACAAAACAGTAAGAAACATGCAATGAAATGTGTCATAACAGCAGAAGGAAAACAGTATATATTGGTCTGTTTTTAGAGGAATGCGGTTAGTTTGAGAAAGCACTTCGTTTTAACACATGAAACATTAAGAAACGTATGATTTGCAATAAAATATGTCTTAACAGAACTTTTAAGATATTAAGTTTTTCAATGAAACTTCCATTTAGTCACTCAGACCATAAAAGAAGGAAAAAAGTATCTAAAGGTCTTTTTCAGAGGAATGCAGTTACTTTAAGAAAGCGCTTTGTTTAAAAATATGAAACGGTTAGAAACCATAACCCTTACCCTAACCTTTACCCTAACCCTAAACCGTAACATTAAATGTAATCATAACCGTAACCCCAATCCTAGCCCTTAACAATTTACCCAAACTTTAACCTAAACCTTAAGCCTAATCCTAAACCTAACCCTAACTCTAAACATTACCTTTATCCTAACCCTAACCTTAACCCTAACCCTAAACCTTACCCTTAACTTAACCCTTACCCTTACCCTAAACCTAAAATAATAAAAATGATTTTCCTTTGTCATACAGATCATATAAAATAAAGAATTGCAGTGAGTGTCTGTTTCTTATCATTAGCTCAGCGTATCACAAATCGTAAGTTTTTGAAAGTCGGAAAGAATCATAGTTTTGTTATAACAGTAGCACTAATGAATATGACTTAAAAGCAAAAGAGAGTATGGCTACAGCTTTAGAGCAGATTGTTCGGACTCTTACCCATATGTATTTTTCCTATTTACAATGCATGTGCTTATATAAATACAATGCATTTGCAGACTGCATTGTATTTATATTGCTGACCCTGACAGTCCCAAGCCAAACCATACTTATAACCCTAATCCTAACCCTATCCTATTCCCAAACACTAACACTAACCCTAACCATTAACATTACCAAAACCCTAACCATAACCCTAAGTCTTAACAGTAACCGTAACCGAAACCCCAACCCTAACCCTAGCACTAACCCAAACCCAAAACCTAACCATAACCCTAGCCATTAACCCCAACTTTAATTGTAACCTTATGCCTTACCCTAACCCTGGCTCTAATTCTATCTCGAACTCTAACTCTATTTCCAAACCTTATCCTTACCCGAACTCTAATCTTAACCCTAAACTCTAACCCTAACCCTTAACCCTAACCCTAATTCTAACTCCAACTCCAACTCTAAATCTTACACCAACTCAAACACTAACTCTAACTCTGACTCTAATTCTAACTTTAACTTAACTTTAACTTTAAACTTATCTTTAATTCTTTCTCAATTTCCAAACCTTATCTTTACCCTAACCCTTACCTTAATCCTAAACCCAAACCTAAGCGTAACCCCAACCCTAACCCTAAGCCTTAACAGTAAATGTAACAGTAACCGTAAGCCCAACACTTACCCAAACCCTAGCGCTAACCCTAACTCTAATTCTAGCTTTAACTCGAACTCTATTTCCAAATCTTATCCTTACCCTAACCCTAACCTAAAACCTAACCTTTTCCCTTACCTTTACCCTAACTCTAAACCTTATTCTTACCCTAATCTTCACCCTAACCCTAACTCTAACCCTAACCCTTCTTGGAATATGTGCTCTGCACTTAACCCATCCCAGTGTACATACACAGTAAGTGAACACACACACACACACACACACACACACACACACACACACACACACACACACACACACACACACACACACACACACACACACACACACACACACACACTGTGATCACACACCTGGAGCAGTGGGCAGCCATGTTGCTATGCCCGGGGAGCAGTGCCTTGCTCAAGGGACTCACCTCAGTCGTGGTATTCCCATTGGTTCAAAGTCTCGAGCCAGCAACCTTCGGATCACGAGTCCAAACCTCAAACCACCAGACAACGACTGCCCCACTATCCTAAACCCTTAACCAATAACTCTAACCTTAACTTTATGCATAACCCTAACCTTGGCTCTTACCGTAAACCTATGCCAAAAGCTAACCCTAGCCCTATCCCTAAACCTATCCTTTACGGCAATCCTAACACTTACCATAACACTAACCATAACCAAAACCATAACCATTAACCTAATCCTAAGCTTTAACCATAACCATTACTGTAACCGTAACTGTAACTGTAACCATAACCCAAACCCTAGCAATAACCCTAACCCAAACTCGAGCGCTAACCTTAACCCTAACCCTTTACCATTAACCCTATCTTTTACCTAACAATAACCCTAACCCTAGCTCCAACTCGAACTCCAACGCTAACTCTAACTCCAACTCTTACTCTAACTCTAACTCTAACTCTAACTCTAACTCTAACTCTAACTCTAACTCTAACTCTTACTTTAGCTTTAACTTTAACGTTACTTAAACTTTAACCCTAACCCTTACCATAAACCTAGCCCTGTCGTTAAGCCTAGCCCTAGCCCAAGCCCTAACCCTTACTCTAACATTAACCCTGACCCGTAACCCTAATCTTAACCCTAGCCCTAACCCAAACCTAACCAAAAGGTTACCCCTAATTCTATCTCTATCCCTATCCCTAAACCCTAACCCTAAACCATAGCGGTAACCTTAACCCGAATTTTAACCTTCACCCTAAAACTAGTTTTAACACTAGCAATAGCCCTAGCCATAACCCTTAACCCCAACCCTTACCCTAACCTGAAACCTTAAGCCTAACCTCTACCCTAACCCTAAAGCTAAACCTAACGCTAACACTAACCCTAACCCTAACCCTTACCCTAATGTTTCCTGTGTCCTACAGACGCGTGTGGTTACACCGGAGTTCCACCAAAATGTGTATCTGTTGATATATTACTTCATCAAACATGGGGAGTAATGGCTTGTCCTGCTCTTGTTATTTGCACTTGTTGTCACATGTATAGTTTATCTATCTCTGTCGCTGAAGAGAGATTCATATGTGAGAAATGCAGAGAAATAGTTAGGCTGACAGAGAAGATTTCATATTTAGAGACAAGCATCCAAACTTTAATTGAGGATAGTAAGAATGTTAAAGACAGAGCTTTGGATGCGTCTAGGGTGTATAGGGTTTAATACACATTGTAGAGCCCGTGCATCAGGGCAACTGGGTGACTGTGAGACAGAATAGTCACCGCTCTTCTGTTCCGATGAAAACATTAAACAGGTTCTCCCCACTCAGTGATACACCCACTGAGAAACCTGATGCAAGTGCTCTATTTATTGGTAATTCTATTGCACGGAACGTGAATATAGAGACACCAGCCACTATAATCAAATGTTTACTGGGAGCCAGAGCGCCTGACATCTTATCAAATTTAAAAGTGCTGACTAATGATAAACATAAATACAGTAAGATTATTATTCATGCTGGCACTAACGATGTTCGACTACGCCAGTCGGAGATCAGTAAAAATAACTATAGAGAGGTGTTTGAACTGGCAATCAAGATGTCAGACACTGTAATATGTCCTGGTCCTCTCCCTGCTTACCGTGGTGATGAGATTCATAGTTTCATTGTCATCACTAAGTGATGCCCACAGAATAATATAGGTTTTATTGATAACTGGACAAGTTTTTGTTGAAGAACTGACCTGTTGAAACGAGATGGTCTCCATCCCTCCCGGGGTGGGGCCGTTCTTCTGTCTAGAAATATGGCACATAGTCTTAGAGTTTATCCTTGACTACCTGGAGCCCAGGTCAGGCAGCAGACAAACTGGCTTAACCCACTGTCTGCTAGTTGTCTCACATCACAGAGCTCAGCTAATTCTCAGCACATAGAAATTCTGTCTCCTAGATATCACTCCATCAAGACTGTGTCTGTTCCCCAACCTAGAAAATACAAAAAACGTACAAACACGTTTATAGATAAAAATAAAAACCTAATGGAGGTTCAACAAATAAAAACTGCTACACTTCTGATAAACAAATGATAAGACGTTTCAGAACCCACCCACTGCCGAAATCATACCCTAGATTTAATATTGTCACGTGGAATTTATACTGATGATGTTGAAGTTTTACAGCAAAGTGATGATATCTCAGATCACTATTTACAGGGTTGCTGCACACATTGTAAAATTATATGTAAGACTTTTTAAGACTTTTTTTAAGACCCCCCAAAAAAATTGAATACCCTTATGGTAGAAAACAAACAACAGTTAACACAATTTGAACATGTGAATGTTTATTCAACAAAATCAATAACATAAAAACTGATACATCTAATGTATATTTTTGTAGCTCGGAAGCCCTTGTATCAATTTCTTTATGAAATTTTTCCAACTACTTTCTAAACTCTTTGTATCATCTTACTGTTAGATTAAGTACTTAGTTTAAAAGCATGTAACAATTTGAATTAAATAAAATGAATAACACCCAAACTGGTACATCTCAGTACTATATTTTTCATAGCTCAGAAGCCCTCCTCTAAACCTTCTTATCCAATTCATCTAGCTCATTTGTCTAACACACTGTGGATGGTTGTTAATTTCTTATGTACAACTTTAAGTTTATCTTCAGCTCTTAAAGAGGACCCTGGGTGGGGGTGCTTCATCATTTTAACCTGGTCAACAAAGGTGACTATGGATGGCCAAAGTTTAAGCCCCCTTTCTAGAGCTGGAACATTTTTCCAATTTGGTGGACTGTGTCACCAAAGTGTAGATTTGTAGCCATGCGGGGTCACAGTGGAAAAGGTAGTGGAGGGCCCTTAGGAGCTTCTCTACCTGCCACACCTCCAACCAGTCTTCAACTATCAAACCTGCATAGAGTTGTGCATTATGTGAAGATCGAAGCTTCCCCAATCTGAATCTGCGCTCCACCAAACTGTTCACAGTGTTCTTGCTGTAAGAGCTGCACTAACCTCCAGTTTACATTTGGCCCTTCCATTGACAGAGATTCTTTGGTACCCTCCTACAGAGAGAAAAATTAATTATCAAAATCATTGTACAAGAAACTTTTCATGAAAATAGTTGGTATATCTTTGATCACTTTTTTTAGATTTTCTGTATTACTTAGATGCACTACCAAAGCCTCATAACCACAATGGCACACCTATTTCAAGATTCATACATGCACTTACTTTCCATGTGCCACTTTAGATAAATAGTAAAGTATTAATAATATCCTAAAAGAATATAAACCATTTAATTTACAGAAATAATAATAAAAACTTCTATTCTCAAAATCATTGTGCCCTTTATAGCAAAAACATTTGGCATGACAGAATATTTGTGCCAGTTAAACAATTGATCGTAAACAGTGTAAACTTGCTACTGCATAATAACAGTAAAAATGTTCATGTATGGGATGTAAAATGTACTAGCTCTGTAACCCCTAAAAATGAATAGAGTTATTACTTTAAGACAAGCATTCACTATTTACGTATTGTATGACTTAAGATTCTATTTTTGACATACCTTAAATTTGTCCAATAAATCCTCAGCTGTAGAATGGCCCAGGAACTGAGAACCATAGTAGCGGGAGCAAATGAATATTCATCTGTTGTCCAGTATCTGACATGAAGGTCCAGTTTTTTGTTTTTCGTTGTTCTGTTCATGCTTTCGTCGAACATAATGACGGACGATTCTTCATAAATTTTCATTGTCAGCTGTCTTTTAATAAACGGCGCAATACCAAACCTGGTTATATAAGCTGTTTTATCTCTGACACAGGTGAATGATTTTAGATGCTCAGAATCGGGAAACATTGCTTTGAAAAGTGTGTGGATGTCATCGTTTGACATATATGAATGGTGTCAACTTATTGTATGCAGAATCCACAACATATCAGGGTAAAAGTCTGTGAAAAACTCTGATTTAAACATTAAACATTGTGATCAGCAGACTGTGATAAAGCTGGAGTTGATGCTGCTCTCAGAACAGACATGTAGGACTCCATTGAGACTTTTTCTTATACTTGCACAGTGTCTGTGCTTCTCCGACTACATATGAGACTCGACTGCTTTAACTCCCATAGTCCCGAGTTTAAACGTTTTTTGGCACATCTTGCAAGTCGACTTTTTAAGGACCAGCGGGAACCCTGATTTAGTGTTGTGCAAACTAAATATTGCCAGAATTATAAATCCAACTTCTTGTTACAAATATTGTAGAACCAACTTCTACCACAGAAGACGACTTTGTAAGTAATCTTCCTGATGTATCCGAATTCCATAGCATTTTCAGCACACCAGAAGAACTCTTTAATGTAATCAAAATGACAGACTCGTTCTTTTCAAGCATTTTAAATTCCGTTGCCCCTTTAAGCTTAAGGAAGGTCAAGGAAAAACATTTGACTCCTTGGTATAATGAGCATACTTGCAGTCTAAAGAGAGCAGCCTGAAAAATGGAATGCAGTTGGAGGAAAACAAAACTAGAGGTATTTCGTATTGCTTGGCGTGAAAGTAACCTATCCTTTAGAAAGGCATTAAAAACTTCTAGATCCGATTACTTTTCTAATCCTTTAGAAGAAAACAAACATAATGACAAGTACTTATTCAACACTGTGTCTAAATAAACTAAAAATATAGCCTCAACAAGTGCTAACATTTCCCAGCACCACAGCAGTAATGACTTTATGACCTACTTCACTTCTAAAATTGACACTATTCGAGATAAAATCGTAACCATTCAGCCATCAGCTACTGTATTGCATAAAAATTTTAATCCCCCAGAGAAACAGTTCCATTCATTCTCTATTTTAAAAGAGGAAGAACTGTGTAAACTTGTAAAATCATCAAAAGCAACAACATGTATGTTAGACCCTATTCCATCTAAGCTACTAAAAGAGGGGCTTCCAGAAGTTATAAATCCTCTTCTGACTATTATTAACTCCTCATTGTCGTTAGGATATGTCCCCAAATCTTTCAAACTGGCTATTATTAAGCCTCTCATTAAAAAACCACAACTTGACCCCAAAGACCCAGTAAATTATAGACCAATCTCAAATCTCCCATTCCTGTCCAAGATACTAGAAAAGGTAGTATCCTCACAATTTTACTCATTTCTATAGAAAAATTATATCTGTGAGAAATTCCAGTCAGGTTTTAGACCACATCATAGCACTGAGACTGCTCTCGTTAGAGTTACAAATGACCTTCTCCTCTCTTCCTTATTAGTGTTACTGGATCTTAGCGCTGCCTTTGATACTATAGACCACAACATTCTTCTACATAGACTTGAACACGTTGTAGGCATAAATGGAAGTGCACTAACGTGGTTTAAGTCATACTTAAATGGCTGCTATTGATTAGTTGCAGTAAATGAAGAGCTATCATATCAATTACAAGTTCAGTATGGAGTACAGCAAGGCTAAGTTCTTGGCCCCCTACTCTTCACGCTATACATCTTACCTTTGGGAGCTATCATCAGGCAACATGGTGTCAGCTTCCACTGTTATGCTGATGATAAGCAGCTCTATATTCCCTCTCTACCTGGTGAGACACACAAATTCGAAAAACTTATGTAATGCATAGTCGATATAAAAAACTGTATGACGGGTAATTTTTTTCTGCTTAACTCTGTAAAAATAGAGGTGTTAATTATAGGACCTAAAAACTCTCCCTGCAACAACCTAGAAAATTTTTTACAATTTGATGGCTGCCCTGTAAGCTCTTCTTCATCGGTTAGGAACTTGAGTGTAATATTTGATAAAAATCTCTCCTTAAAAAGCCACGTATCGAGCATTTGTAAAAGAGCATTTTTTCACCTCAAAAATATATCTAAACTACGGTCCATGCTCTCAATATCAAATGCAGAAATGTTAATCCATGCATTTATGACCTCAAGGTTGGATTATTGCAATGCTTTATTAGGTGGTTGTTCTGCACGCTTAGTAAACAAATTACAGTTAGTCCAAAATGCTGCGGCAAGAGTTCTTACAAGAACCAGGAAGTACGACCACATTATTCCGGTCCTGTCAACATTGCACTGGCTCCCTATCAAACATTGTATAGAATTTAAATCTTGCTTATTACTTACAAAGCCTTGAATGGTTTAGCACATCAATATTTGAAAGAGCTCCTGTTACATTATAATACCATGCATTCGCTACGTTCTCAGAACTCAGGAAATTTGATAATACCTAGAATATCAAAATCAACTGCCGGCAGCAGATCTTTTTCCTACTTGGGGCCTAAACTATGGAATAACTTACCTAATAGTGTTCGGGAGGCAGATACACCCTTGCAGTTTAAATCTAGATCAAAAACCCATCTCTTTAACCTGGCTTAAACATAAATACTAACATGCTTCTAATATTCAAATCCGTTAAAGGATTCTTAGGCTGCGTTTATTTTAGAAATCCGGAACCGAGAACACTCTACACACTACACCATATATCTGCGATAACTTTAATAGAATAGCATCTATGCTAATATTGGTCTGTTTCTCCATTTCTCTGTTAGCCACCAGATCCAGCCCGTATCCAGATCAGATGGCATTGCAGTCACCAGGATCCAGTGCGTATCCAGACCAGATTTTGGAGAAAGGACCCCTAGGGCCCGGAAGGACAGCGGAGACCAGGACGACTAGAACACCAGATGCAGATCCCTCGCAATACCTTGCCTCAGATGACCATCAGGATGTGACCACAGGAGACAGATGATTCTTCTCTGGACCAGATGGTGGGTCCGGAACTAGAAAAGCCCTCTATATCCCTTGAACAAAGCGAAGTCCAGAACAAGAACACCACGGATACAAATCCCCTGCGAAGACCTTGTCTTTGACGATCATCAGGATAGGACCTCAGCACACAGATATTTCTTCTTCATTCTGCTGCAGCCTGGAATTTCTGTCACCGTTGGAGTTTTGGTTTCCTTGCCACTATCGCCTCTGGCTTGCTTAGTTGGGGTCCCCTCATTTACAATGAAATCGTTGATTTGATTGAATTTGAATGCACAGACATTTTTTAAAGTGAACAAAGACACCAACGAATTGAAAATGAATGCACAGACACCATTAAACTGAACAGAGATAACATCCCCGAATTCAATAATGTATTAACTTTTAACATTAAGCATTATGACACACTGTTTACTACTTATTGTTGTTAAGCTGCTTTGATGCAGTTTATTTTGTCTAAAGCGCTTTATAAATAAAGGTGACATTGACATTGACATTGACTAAAGGGGACAAAGGACTGCTCAGCCATTGGTGGAAACCAGGGAAAACCTCCAACCACTCAGATGATAGATCGACGATACATACTATATAAATATTGTCTGATTTTGTTACTGAGTAGTTGGTCAGTGTGGAAGTCGTGGGCTGACAACCCAGCGCTGTATTTTTTATTAATAAACCTCAGTTATTATTAGAGACTGTCTCCCTCCAATTTTTGAACATGAAGGACCCTTTAAAAGTCCAACCCATCACACAAATATAAGGTTAAAATACATTAGCATATAACACTTAGGTCTTCAATGCATGATTTTTTTTACTTTTACATTTAATAGCAAATATAAGCATTGGAGTTTATAAGGTATCAACTGGTCTCATACAATTGGCCCTCTGGAAAACATTTCAATATATAGGGATTTTAAACAGGATGGAGGTGAGTAAAGGTCTACTTTATAGTCATGGGATTGAAAATTGGAAGGTGGTGAGTAAAGGTCTACTTTATAGTCGTGAGATATACAATGGGATAGTGGTGAGTAAAGGTCTAGTTTTCAGTGCTTTGGGTCTTAAATGAGAAGGTATTGATTTAATTAGAATAAAACAAGTTTAAACTTTACATCCCACTAATATAAGGTACAACAGCATCTAACAGTTAAGTCTTTAGTGCAAGGTTTGCTGACCTTTACTTTAAATGGCAAATTTGAGCTTTGGACATTTTAAGGTATTTACTGCTCCCATACAGTTGGCCATATGAATAACTTTCTAATGCCTTGGGCTTGAAACTGGAAGGTGATGAGTAAGATTTAAGTTAATACTGCTGCTGTAATTTCACGGTATGTCTTGAGTTAATTTTGAATTAGATAATTTTAAACTTTCCATCCCACAAATATAAGATACATAAGCATCTAACACTTAGGTCTTCAATGCAAGTTTTTGTTACTTTTACTATTAATGGCAGATATGAACTTTAGAGATTGTAAGGTATTAACTGGTCCCATACAATTAGCCATATGGATGACATTTTATCGCTTTGGGGTTTGAAACGTGATGGTCATGAGTAAAGGTCTACTTTATAGTCACGAGATATAAAATGGGATGGTCGTGAGTAAAGGTCTAGTTTTGAGTAATTTGGGACTTAAATGAGAAGATATGGAGTTAATTAGAATTATACAAGTTTACACTTTACATCCCAAAACATATAAGGTACCACAGCATCTAACAGTTAAGTCTTCAGTGCAAGGTTTTCTTACCTTTACACCTAGATGGCAAATTTGAGCTTTGGACATTTGAAGGTACCAACTGCTCCCATAGAGTTGGCAATATTGAAGACTTTCTAACGCTTTGGGCTTGAAACAGGATGGGGATGAGTAAGCTTCTACTTTTGTGTGCTGTGGTGATAACTAGGTATGTCTTGAGTTAATATTGAATTGGATAAATTTAAACTTTCCATACCACAAAAATAAGATACACCAGCATCTAACACTTAGGTCTTCAATGCAAATTGTTCTCACTTTTACTTTTAATGGCAGGTATTAGCTTTGGAGATTGTAATGTATTAACTGGTCCCATACAATTTGCCATATGGATGACATTTTATTGCTTTTGATGGACTCAAACGTCCTTGCGTGCTCAAAAATCGGAGATCAGGCTTGTAGAATATGTTGAAACTTTATTAATCAGAAGATTCCTTTGAAACAGCTGGGTTGTTCTTGACACAACGTCTTACAAAGGAGAGCAACCCCGAACAACTGTGTTTCAGCTTATTTATATGTGTATGTGTAAGGTGTGTCTTCTTTCTTCAGTACGACTACACCTTTCCATGGATATCCCCTCCCCAGCTCCCTGTCCAATCATCTCTTGCCTTGGTTCCTGCAACACAACACGCACACATATTCTGCCCTGCAACAGAGCCACTACCAAACCCCCACATGTCCAGCACACGCGATCTCCCACAAGACCCCGCACAGCCTCCTCCCCCCAGGGTGCCCCGCAGGCACCAACCCCCTACTCCCACCCAGCATGTTCTCCGCCCCTCTGCACGCAACACCAACCAATCCCCCACACCCAGCACACCCCGTTCCCACATACAACAATGAATCATACAAGCATTATCAAAAGCTATATCCTTATATCTATCAATTAATGCAAATTCTTTTGATTAGTGGTTACAGTAATACACTTAAGAGGAGTAATAAAATACATCAGAGGTCAAACATCATCTTCCTCCTCTTCCTCAATGTTATGGCCGTAAAAATGATCCATGCCCTGGCTTGCCAATAAGGGCATGGTATAGGGCGGAGGGTTGACATCTTTCTTTTCTATAGCCGCCACTATAAGTCTGTTACACAGGTCACAGTGACCTTATACAGGGTATGCAGCAACATCCACATGTAACTAATACTGAAATGAGTACTGCCATAGAAATAAATATCGACATGATTACTCCCTGCCATTTTCCCAAAGCCTTATCCAGCCACTGCCCTACAGGATTATCGACACCAGAATGCTCTTTCATTTCTATAGACAACACCTTCAGCCCCTCCAGGGCTTTAGTTACGGAACCGTCAGGGGCAGGATTGTTAGGGATGAATGTGCAACACAAATCACCAAACATATGGCATACCCCTCCTTTTTCAGCCAGGAGCATATCTAAAGCCATTCGATTTTGTATAGCCATAAGGGAGGTCGGTGCCAATTGCTCTGAGAGTCCTTCTACTGCATCTCTTGTCATATTAGTTAGTCGCATAACATTGTAATGGACATAATTTATTCTATCAACATTTTTATTCGTGGTGACCGGAAATAAAGCTGCTATTATGGGAATGTTCTCGAACCCCGGTGGCTATTTGGTCTGCTAGTTTGTATTCATCTGGTACCCCCCCGTGGAATGCCAATTGCATCAATATACGTAGGGTTTTTTAGGTTCAAATCTATTAACGTGTCTCTCTTCCGAATGATATGTCTCTTTCTCCTTATAGTGAGTG
The DNA here is from genome assembly GCA_033220385.1 of Triplophysa yarkandensis. Classification (NCBI taxonomy): domain Eukaryota; kingdom Metazoa; phylum Chordata; class Actinopteri; order Cypriniformes; family Nemacheilidae; genus Triplophysa; species Triplophysa yarkandensis. Next base: position 16,499,614 of record CM065661.1, on the reverse strand, counting down.
CTACATTACCTGGTTCTTGTTCTCTGACCACTCTTTCTCCGATCAATGTGAGTGGGGCCCCTAACCTTACCATGGCACACAGCCCTTTACTATTGTCCCGCAGTCTCGTAAACAGGCGCCCGTCTCCACAGTAATAGTATAAACCTCCTCGTGCCCACGAGCCTATCAACGTCCTGTTATCTTTCATAATCACGGTGCACCATTCTCTGTTTATCTTACCGTAATTGCGTTTTACAGTGGTCGCTGTAATGTTAAAGCATGTATGATTTCCTTTCCTTGTTGTAAAGGGGCCTGCTTTGGAGTTATTAGAGATTGGAGGGAAAATTGATGCCAGGGTAGTGCAATTTTCCCACCCCGCCTCTCTAGTCAGAGATAACATACAGTCATATCCCCAAGTGTCATTTGGATATAATGGAGCAGGTTCTAAGTGTAGTCTTGGCCTGGCACCCACACATGCCACACAATCGTCTAAGTTTTGTTCTCTGGCTGTGTTAATTAGCCATTCTAACCATATGTTTGCCTCCCCATAACCCCTGGCGTTTTCAATCATTTCTTCAGGGGTCAAATTGGTGTAGTCTACTTCTATCACTCTCATGTGTAACAGCACACTATCCTATTCCTTTGTTTTGTTGTTTTACTTTTTCTACTCCTTATTTGTCTTTAAATATTGTTGCAATACCTGCTCCGTACACACAGTCTGCACTTACACAGTGTGCTAGAGGTTCTCCTTGTGGGCTTGAGAAAAGATCACCTGTACAAAACAAAATGTACATTTTGAAATTCCACTTTCTCTGTTGTCTGTGGTCTCATTATCCTCCTTAATCTCCCTCTCTTGGACCTGAGTCCTCAGGTCAACAGTAGTCTCAGATAATGACCTGTTTGGTGGATCACAGTTAACACAGGAAGACAAATGATACCATGTGTCGCCTTTTCCCTGTAGGAGTACACAATGTGAAGTTCTTGCAGTAACTCTCAACGGCTCAATCCATCTGGGTTCAGACCATTTCCGCCTGAACTGTTTCAGTCAAACCCACTGAGACACTTCTGGACAAGGTGTAAGTGGATCTACAGACTCGGCTTCTGGAATCTGGTGAGAGAAAAGCTTAATCATAGCAGTTAGTTTGTCAAAGTAAGCACCATGTGACAATTTTGGCAGGCTGTAAGGTTCTACAGGGTGACAGGGCAAAGGAAATGGTCGGCCTGTAAAGAGTTCAAAAACGGTAAATCCAAAGCTTCTGTTAATTGATGATCTAACAGACATTAGTGCCATTGGTAAGGCTGAAAGCCATGTCAATTTGGTCTGTGCACAGATTTTAGCCAATTTTAGTTTTAAAGTAAGATTTATGCGCTCGACTTTACCCTGACTTTGAGGGTGGTAGACTGCCCCAAAAACATGTTTCAGACCCAATGATTGTTCTACCACTCTGAGATGTTCGTTTTTGAAATGAGAGCCGTTGTCTGATCTAATCCTTCTTGGGAAACCATAGTGTGGTATGTAATGGTTGACTAAATATTTGATAACTGCGGTACTGTCTTCACGCCCCACAGGATATGCCTCTGGCCATCCCGTGAACTGATCAACCATGACCAATAAATATCTCTTTCCCTGAACCTTCTCAACCATATCAGTGAAATCTATCACAAGTTCCTCACCGGGGCCACGTAACGGCGTAAATGCACCTTTAGTTTGCTTTAGTGCTGGTTTGACATTGTATTGTTGGCAAATTTTACATGATAAGACAAAATGCGCAACCAATTGTGGTCATTGAAGGATGCCACCAGTGTTTTAGGGTGGTAAGCATTTGTTTTGTGCCCACATGGGAATGTGACTGGGCGTCCGTCTTTGGACTGCCAGAGTCCGTCATCAGCACGTTGTGCTCCAGAATCAATCCACACAGATTTCTCCTCCAGAGCAGATTTTGTCTGATGCTCTATACATTTTTTTTTCGTGAGCTCAGGTAGGAGCAAGTCATACATACATTTCTTCACTGTGACCGACATCATGGTGGTCACATAGCCAGCAGCTCGTTTTGCTGCCAAATCGGCTGCATCATTACCCCTTGCTTCAACACTATTTGCTCTTGAATGCCCCTGACACTTGACAATGGCCACTTGTATAGGGAGCATTAGAGCTTCTAAGAGATGTCGTGCTTCAGTCTCTTGTGTGATTGGCCTGCCAGATGAAGCGACAAAGCCTGCCGTTGCCATACAGGTAGCTCGACATGGACCACTCCAACAATGTAGGCTGAGTCTGTATATATGTTTACTTTGCACTTGTCCGCTAGTTTCAGTGCATTGGTGACTGCAATCAGCTCAGCACGTTGTGCTGATTGTTTTCCAGTCAGTTTGACTGCCAATCGTGTCTGGAAACCTTCCGGCATTTGTTGTACAACCGCATATGCAGAGGTCAGATTCCCATCAGGAGATCTGAAACAGCAACCATCAGTGAATTGTGTAATCACATCAGAGTTTGGGGCTATGGGGAATGCATGTAAATGTTCTCTGAGCTAAACGTCTCTGCCTCAGGGGTGAAAATGTAAAGGATGATGAGTATTACAGAATGTGTGGTTAAGACAGTCAGTTGGTGTCCCATGACAATGTGTGCAGCTTTAGTAATGATCTTAGCTAGGCCTGCTGCAAACCTGGTGCACTTGGGTTGTCGTTGTTCTACGGGGTCCAACAAGCAGCTCACATACATCAGTACCCTGCGGTTCCCAGTGTGTTTCTGGAAAAGTACACAATTAGCACTGTCTTGTGTCTCAGAAACATCTAGGAAAAATCCTAGTTTGTAGTCTGGGCTGTGTAAATAGGCTGCATGTGACATCTGAGCCTTTAGTTCGGTGAAAGCCTCTTCAGCTTCCACCGTCCAGTCCAGTTTGCCTGTTAGGTTTTTCATACCCAATTTCCTAACCATGTCCCTCAAAGGTGTGGTGACTGCTACATACTGTGGTATGTAATGACGACTGAACCCTGTCAACCCCAAAAACGATAACATGTCTTTCACGGTCGTAGGTTTTGGATGTGCCAAAATAGAATCTCGCTGACGGTGGGAGAGTGTGAATCCCTGACCAGTGATTAGTCTACCCATGAATGTTACGGCTGGCCTGCTTACCTGCAGTTTCTCTTTACTAACCTTAAAACCAGACCTGTGAAGTTGTGTGAGAATAACGTCGGTCGCTTTTAGACAATCATCATTTGTTTCTGCTGCTAAGAGAATGTCGTCCACATACATTATTACCACACACCCCTCTTGTAATGCACATTGTTCCAAGTGTTGTCGTAAGACCTGATTAAAGATGCCTGTCGAGAGTATGAAGCCTTGGGGCAACTGATTGTACGAGTATTGTATACCTATGTATGTAAATGCCCGACATGATTTGCACTCATCTGCGATGGGAATGCAAAAGAATGCATTAGCCAAATCTATGCAGGAAAACCACTGATGTGCAGCAGTAAGATTAGAGATCGCAGTGTAGGGGTTTGGTACGGCTAACGTTTGAGTTGTTACTAATTCGTTTATTTTTCTTAGATTATGTACCAGACGGTATTTGTCGGTGCCAGCTTTACGTACAGGGAAGATAGGTGCGTTCCACCTGGATTGCCAGGGAGTGAGTACACCCCTCTCTACCAGGCCTTTAACGGTTTCTGCTATTCCTTCTTCTGCTTCAGGCCTGTTGTGATACTGGGGAACCCAAACTGGAGTGTTTACAGAAAGGTCAAATGTGATCGGGGGAATATTACTGTATCCCATATCCGTGGGCCCCTGTGACCATAGGTCATCTGGTTGATTAGCTATTATTTTGTCAGTCCCAGGGCCATTTGTCAATTCCCTACCATGACTCCTTTGAATCTGTTTGTGTGTAAGTATTCCCTCGTCACTAGTTGATTGAGTTATCCAGTATGAATTAGTCGAGACAGAAAACGCCCTGCATGTGACCGGGTTCCCAATCTGTTACCTTGTTTAACTTCTTTGTCATGCTGCCTAGCTCACAGGCTTCATGACCTGGATGCAATGCCATTGAAATATGTGGGTCTGCATTGTTTTGCATGCAGTACCATTGCTTTTGTTCAGGAGGGAGTACAATAGGTGCAACTACTCCTTCTTTTCCCACATATAGAACTTTGCCCTCCAAGTGCCACACATCACCTAGCACTTCTTGAAACATGTGTTGATATGTGACATCCCCAGTTCTATCATAAAGTAATGTACAGTGCAATGGGTCAATTGGAGGCAGGTAAACGGCCTGTTCCTTTATCCAGGATAAGTGTTGATTGTAAAGTGTGGTCACACTGTTATGGGTGGCAGAAATATCAAGTTCCACCCAATAGATGTCTGCCATTTCCTGTAGGGGTCCCCCTAACAGGACATTTTGAGTTCTAGCCCCACTTGGTCCCTGCGAGCAGTTGACTGAAGTACCATCCGGAAACACAACCGCCACTCCCTCAGGTGAACATAGGATACTAGCCCTTAATTTAATTAGTAAATCTCTACCGAGCAAAGGGATAGGAGCATTGTCAGAACAGAGAAATGAATGTGTTAGACACTGGTTTGCCACTTTAGTTGTAATGGGTGTTGTCATAGGCCAATGTTCAGTTCACCCAGAGAAACCTATCACTCCCACAGTATCATCACTTAATTGTCCGTTAGTGATACAGTCTCTTGTAACCGTGGAGTAGGTAGCCCCAGTGTCAACTAGGGCTTGTAGTGGTTTGTTGTTGACCACTATCCTCATGAGAGGCTCAGCCAAACCTCTCATGGTCTTTCTCTGTGGGTCCCTTCAGTAGTTCTGCTCCTCCTCTCCAGGACCCCATGCTTGTATTGCAGGTGCTTGGAGGCTGTGAGGGCTCTGACTCTGGTGATGTGGTGGTGGGTATGGTGTGCTTTGGGGTCTGCCTCGTCCCCTGGGTCTGTGCTGCATCGGACTCCAGCTTCCTCTGGGTGGCCCTCGTCTTTGTCCGACCCTTCTCAAAGGACATTCATTCTTCCAATGGTCCAACGCTCCACACCAGAAACATCCATCCCCACTCTGCTCCATCCCCATGCTGGTAGGACCTCTTCCCCAATTTCCCCTTTCCCGTTGGGTGTACCCTCCCCTCTGGCCTCCTCTTGGAGGACCTCCTTGGTAGGTATTTCCTTGATCGTAGCCAAAAAATGGAGGAACAACCGATGGAGTGGGAGGAGCTTGTGCGCCCTGTGGCCCCCCAATACCATTCCCAGGGTGCATGGGTGTCTGAGACATCTGTTTAGGCTTTTTGTTACTTGCCTTAGCTGCCTCTAATTGCATTTTAATTAGTTGCGATTTTGCATTTTCTAATTCTTTCTCTTCCCTGCTCTTTTGCTCCGCTATTTTATCAACGTGGAACACTAATCTTCTTTCCCATTCTGAATCTGTGGCTACTGCATTATCTGGATTTCCCTCCATGGCTTGTTTTACCCCTTTGGGAGCCCCCGCCATTACAGCCGCTCTGAAAATGCCACGAGTAATTGGGTTTGCCTGACTGTTCTCCTCTACCATGCCCTCCCAGTCAGCTGCACATCTAAAATAGTACTCTGCACCGGTTTCACCTGGCTTATGCTTAAATTTGATGTTCTGATAAAGGGTCTGTGACGTAGGGAATTGTCTCCTGAGTGCTGTAGCTAGGGAAGTGGCTACTTGTGTGAATGGGGTGTTGTTATCAAAGTCTTCTATTTGTGCGTTACGTTCTAACTCATTCATGTGTGATACTGTGAAAATGTGTCCTAACAAACAACGGATATCTCCCAGCGCCAGCACAGTGCCATGGCATAAAGCTTGTAATTTAGTAAGCCATCTGCCACCGCCAGATGTGATAGGTGGCAGTTTAGCCAGTATGGCTGTCATGTCATCGTGAGGCCATGGTTGGTACTGTACCAACCCAGATCTAGAGCTCACAAGGGGCATCTGTTTTCCTGCATTCAACTGTATGAATGGGCGTGACGCATGTCTAACTGGGGATAGACTGTTGGATCTATATGGCATCCTGGGTGTTTGGCAGCAAATGGGGATAGTCCGTCCATCTGTTTTTGTTTCTGTCTTGTTCTATTGGCCACTGCTGAGCCTTCTTCTACTTCTACATCTAATGCTCCCCCTGTGATTACTAAGGTCATACTGTTTTCTCCTGTAGTAGATCCTCTTTTTCGTGGACCATCATCCCTTACCTCTGTCCTACCTCTGACACTCCTATCAGAACATTTAGATTGATCTTCGTCTCCACTTTCTTGTTCCACCTGATATTCATTATCTGAGGATTCTCCCCTTTTCATTTCCCTCCTCCTATGTGAACACCCTGATAGTCTTCCATATATGCTTTCTACACCTAGATGGTATCCATCCACATTTATGCTTTCTATATTTGCCTGGGAGCCACCTTCCGCGTATTCTTCCCCTTCTCTGTTCTTACACACTTCTGGTTCTCTTTCACGTCTTACAATCTCTCCCATTTCTCTCACCATATGTCTCAAAGCCACCACTTACTGTACTTCCGACAGTTCTTCTATATCTACCTCTACCATAGAATCTTTCATATTCACCTGTACCTGTTGTTGCGCTATTAGGCCACCAGATGGAGCTGGTACATAGGGAGGTGGCATCTCATAAGTTGCCGCCCTTACTCCTCCTAGGTCCAGATAAATGGGTAGTATTTCTTTTTTACTCGTACTACCCTGATTACTTCCTGTACAGTCTTTCAGTTTGTACTCTGCCTTTGGCTTCTCTACTTCCTCCTATTCTTTTTAAAGTGGGAACAGTACGCATGCTACCAGCGCAATGCGAGTCCACAATCTCAATTAATTTCTCAATTTCTTCTCGTCCTTAGCATGCTTTCCCTTATTAACCCAACTTACTGACTTTCCATCATCCAGATGTCTCTTAAGTCTTACATCTGCTCGTCTTTCCAACTCTAGTATTTTGTTTATAATTTTAACGTATACTTTTTCAGGGTCCAGCCACCCGTATGTATCACACATCTGACTCTATTTTCCTTCCCAAACCTGTGTTTCTTTTTTCAGATATTTTCCCTCCGTCTGTGCCAATAACATTTTCACAATTTTATCCCACTGGGATTTCACATCTACATCTTTCCCTCCTCACACATTTTATCTGATTCCATTTCCAAATTCCCTATTACTTAAATCGATTATGTTATACTCGTGTTAATACGTGCTTTAATCTACGTTTATATCTTTATTCCGACATTTACTTTTAACAGCAGATATGACCTTTGGAGATTATAAGGTATTAATTGCTTACAATTGGCCATATGGATGACATTATACTGCTAAGGGGTATGAAACAGGATTGTAGTGGGTACAGGTCTGCTTTAAAGTCATGAGATATACAATGGGATGGTGGTGAGTAAAAGTTTAGTATTCAGTGCTTTGGGTCTTAAATGAGAAAGTAATGAGTTAATTAGAATTATACAAGTTTAAACTTTACATCCCACAAATATAAGGTACAATAGCATCTAACAGTAAGTCTTCAGTGGAACGTTTTCTTACCTTTACACCTTAATGGCAAATTTGAGCTTTGGACATTTGAAGGTACTAACTGCTGCAATAGAGCTGGCGATATGGAAGACTTTCTAATGCCTTGGGCTTGAAACGGGATGGTGATGAGTAAGCTTTTACTTTATAGTGCTGTGGTAATAACACGGTGTGTCTAAGGTACAACAGCATCTACAGTTAAGTCTTAAGTGCAAGGTTTGCTGACCTTTACTTTAAATGGCAAATTTGAGCTTTGGACATTTTAAGGTATGTACTGCTTATCACAGCCTGGGATGGGAAATGCTTGGTGGCTGACTGCAAAGCACAGCAGAGGGTGGTGAAAACTGCCCAACGCATCACAGGAACAACATTTTCTGCTATTGTGGACATCCAGAGGAAACACTGTTTTCGTCAAGCTCGCAGCATCCTCAAGGACTCGTCTCACCCTGACCAAAGACTGTTTACCCTATAGCCCTCTGGGAGGCGTTCCAGGAGCCTCTGGACAAGGACAACACGATCAAGGGACAGTCTGAGATCTCAGGTCTACAGCCCCTTGTTCCAGAGACCTGCTTGGTGAATCACATGCAACACAAGAAGACAAGTGATACCAGGTACCGCCTTTGCCTTGGAGGCGGACACAGTGTGATGTTCTGGCGACGACGCGTAGTGGTTTAGACTACCGTGGTTCATTCCATTACCTGCGGAAGGTCTTCAGTCACACCCACCCTGTGGGTTGTGGAACAGGTTCTGGATCTGTTTCTAGTTTTACCTGCTGGGAGAAGTGTTGGATCAGAGCAGTTAGCTTGTCAAAATAAGCTCTATGTGACAAAATCTCTATGGTATCCTCTCTCAATGGGTTGATAGGACCTGGAAAATGTGCAATGTACAACCAGAAATCTTGTTAACTGAAGAACAAACAGACATTAATGCTATAGGAAGAGCAGATAACCAGGTCAATTAAGTCTGTGCACAGATTTGAGCCAATTTTAGTTTCAGTGTAAGGTTCATTCTTTCAACTTTTCCTTGTGAGGCCTAGAGACCTCTCCACCAGCTTTAAGTGCTAATATTTTAAGTGGCTGCCTTTGTCTGACCTAATTCATCTTGGAAAATGGGTTTCTTGCCATCCCTGCCAACCCGAAGACCCGTCACGACCTCTCTATCCAACTAGGAGCATCAACCATTGTTCCCTCCAGGTCTGCGAGAAACTTGGGAGTAATCATTGATGATCAGCTCAACTTCACAGATCATGTTGCCGCAACTGCCAGATCCTGCAGATTCATGCTTTACAACATCATGAAGATCAGACCGTTTCTCTCACAACATTCCACACAAATCCTAGTTCCGGCTCTGGTCCTGTCCAGGCTGGACTACTGCAAACCGCTGCTTGCTGGACTCCGGATGTGCACAACTAAACCTCTCCAGATGATAGAGAATGCAGCAGCAAGAGTGGTGTTCAAGGAACCAAAAAGGACCTCTCTTCATTAAACTACATTGGCTTCCTGTAGCAGCTCGCATTGAATTCAAATGTCTTCTAATCGCATACAAGACCACCACCAGTTCAGCCCCCAGATACCTTAACTCACTAATTCAAAGGTATAGGCCCTCCAGATCTCTGTGCTCCGCAAACGACCAAAGACTTGTGGTGCCATCTCAAAAGGGTAAGAAATCTCTCTCTCGCACGTTCTCTGCATCGGTTCCTCGATGGTGGAACGATCTGTCTCTTGCTCTTGCTCTTTCTTTAAAAAACACCTAAAAACTCAGTTTTCCAGCTACACATAACTCACTAGGAGTACCTTCTTCCAACCTACTCACTCTATCTTATATAAAAACAACTTTCTACCTACAGGTTTTATCTCACTTTGTGTAACTTGGTAACATTGTTGTAGCACTTGTACACCTATTGTTGTATCGGCTATATACCGCTTCCTTGTATCCTCAACTATTTGTAAGTCACTTTGGATAAAAGCGTCTGCTAAATGCCTAAATGTAAATTTAATGTAATGTAAAAGGATGCCGCCAATATTTGAGCATCCTTAAAATCGGTGTGATAATGACATGGGAGAGGCAATGTGCTTGTTTAAGTATGGAAGTAGTCAGAGCTGTAGGCAATGCATGTCTTCCATCTGTTGCTTGCCAGGGGTCGTCAGCATCATGTTATATGCAAGCGGATTTCTCCTCTGGAGTAGCTTTGTTATCTTCAGTCACCAGATATGCCCTATTTAAATGTGATCAAAATGGTCAAAATTAGTTCCGGCACGTACCAACATTTGCATTTTGGTGTATCCTGCGGCTGATTTTACTGCTGCATCAGCCGCGTCTTTGCCTTTGGTGATCGTGGAATTCTCTTTTGAGTGATCTCGGCATTTTAAAGTTGCCACTTCCGCGGGTATCATCAGAGCCTCCAAAAGGTATCTGGCTTCACATGCATGTGTAATTGGTCGACATGAGGTGGTAACAAAACCAAACCCCTATCAAACTGGTTGTTTGACATGTACAGCTGTAATGACATAAGCAGAATCACAAAAATGTTTACCCTATTTCTTCCCGCAAATTTCAAATCTTTTCTGCTCTCTGAGCTGACTTTTTTGCAATTTTTGTTCCACCCAGGTGATAAATCCCTCATCTGTCTGTTCCAATACAGAAAATGCAGCAATTAGTGAGCCACCCTCTGACCTAAGACAGCACCCATCTGTAAAGCGTAATCAGTTCTGGTGCTGTTGGGAGTGGAGATGCAGAAAGGTTCAGTCTGACAACATTTACATTTACATTTAGTCATTTAGCAAACGCTTTTATCCAAAGCGACTTACAATAGTCGAGGAGACAATGAAGCGGTAAATAGCCGATGCAACAATAGGTGAGCAAGTGCTACAACAATGCTACCGAGTTACACAGAGAGCGAAGTTACAAAAGATTTTTTTTTTTTTTTGATAGAGTGATTTAGGTGTAGCCGGAAAAGATGAGTTTTTAGGAGTTTTTTAAAGATAGAGACCGAGTCTGACAAGCGTGAGGCCAGAGGCAGATCGTTCCACCATCGAGGAACTGAAGCAGAGAACGTTCGAGAGAGAGATTTCTTACCCTTTTGAGCTGGTACCACAAGTCTCAGCTCATTTGCGGAGCGCAGAGATCTTGAGGGCCTATATCTTTGCATTAGTGAGTTAAGGTAAGTGGGTGCTGAACCGGTGGTGGTCTTGTAGGCAATGAGAAGACATTTAAATTCAATGCGGGCTGGTACAGGAAGCCAATGCAGTTTTATGAAGAGAGGTGTTACATGGGTCCTTTTTGGTTCCTTGAACACCACTCTTGCCGCTGCATTTTGAATCAACTGCAGAGGTTTAGTTGAGCACATCGGGAGTCCAGCAAGCAGCGCATTGCAGTAGTCTAGCCTGGACAGGACCAAAGCTTGAACCAGGATTTGTGTGGAGTGTTCTGTGAGAAACTGTCTGATCTTCCTGATGTTGTAAAGCATGAATCTGCAGGATCTGACAGTCGCGGCAACATGATCTGTGAAGTTGAGCTGATCATCGATGATTACTCCCAAGTTTCTCGCAGACCTGGAGGGCACAATAGTTGATGCTCCTAGTTGGATCGAGAGATTGAGACGAGTCTTCGAGTCGGCAGGGATGACGAGAAGTTCCGTTTTCGCAAGGTTAAGTTGTAGGTTGTGTTGCTTCATCCAGAGGGAGATGTCGCTCAGACATGCTGAGACTCGGGTCGAAATCGTCTGATCTTCGGGATGAAACGCAAGGTGGAGTTGCTTGTCATCCGCATAACAGTGGTAGGAGAAGCCATGCTTACGAATGACTGATCCCAGTGATGTCATGTAGATCGAGAAGAGCAACGGTCCAAGAACTGAGCCCTGAGGTACACCGGTGTCAAGATGTTGCGGTTCTGAGACTTCACCTTCCCACAAAACCTTGAAGGATCTACCTGAGAGGTAGGATACGAACCATTGGAGAGCCTTGTCTGAGATGCCCATTTCCTTGAGAGTCGAAAGGAGAATACTGTGGTTAACCGTGTCAAAAGCAGCGGATAAGTCTAGCAGGATGAGAACGGATGACATGGAGGCCGCCCTTGCCAGTCGTAGGTCTTCAACAACTGAGAGCAGAGCTGTCTCTGTAGAGTGTCCTTTCTTGAAGCCTGACTGGTTGCTGTCCAAGCGGTTGTGTAGAGTAAGATAGGCCGAGAGTTGATCTGAGACGACACGTTCCAGGGTCTTTCCGATGAATGGCAGTAGAGAGACTGGTCTGTAGTTCTCTAGTAGTGCGGAATTAAGCGAGGGTTTCTTCAACAGCGGGGTGATCCGGGCTTCTTTGAAATCAGTAGGTAATGTGCCAGAGTTGAGCGATGAGTTGATTATGTGAGTAATTGCAGGAATGACCGAAGGAGAGATGTCTTGCAGGAGATGGGTGGGGATGGGGTCCAGCGAGCAGGTAGTCGGGTGATTCGACACGATGATTCTCGCAGCGTCGTTCTAGTCAACGGAGAGAAAGAGCGGAGGGAGGTGGTCAAAGGAGCCGGAATATGGTCCAGCGGTGGTGGAGCGGAGAACTGATTGCTGATAGCGGTGGTCTTCTTCACAAAGAAGGATGCAAAGTCATCAGCTGTTAGGTCCGACGAGGGAGCATGGGTGGGAGGACAGAGTAGAGCAGAGAAGGTCTTAAAGAGAGCGCGAGAGTCAGTTGAGCTGTTTATTTTTGCCTGGTAGAACTGAGTCTTAGTGACCGAGACATCCTCAGAGAAAGAAGAGAGGAGAGTTTGATAGAGAGAGAGATCTATAGGGTCATTAGATTTGCGCAATTTTCTCTCAGCTGCCCTGAGCTTGGTTCTGTGTTCCCGGAGGACATCAGAGAGCCAAGGTGTTGAAGGGTTGGCACGGGCTGGTCGAGATGTAAGCGGGCATAAATTGTCCAAGCAGGATGTTAGTGTAGAGCATAGGAGGTGAGTGGCATTGTCAGTGCTAAGTAGAGCAAACTGATCAGGAGGAGGGCTTATAGAAGAAACAGCAGCGGATAGGGTGAGAGGAGAGAGCGTGCGTAGGTTACGCCTGAAGGTAACAAGGGAGGAAGGGGAAGGAGTGTCGGATGTTGTCACGTCGAGGTGAAGTGTGACAAGAAAATGATCGGATGTGTGCAGTGGTGTTACTTGAGTGTGATACGTGGAGCAGTAGCGTGTGTAGACAAGATCAAGTGTGTTACCGGACTTGTGGGTCGGCGACGTGGGCATGCGATTGAGGTCAAACGATGCAGTGAGGTTGTGCAGGTCCGTAGCTGAGGATTTCTTCAGGTGGATGTTGAAATCTCCTAGGATCACAAGAGGTGTCCCATCCTCCGGAAAAGATGACAGGAGAACATCAAACTCCTCTAGAAAATGTCCAAGCTGACCTGGGGGACGATATACTACCACAAAAATAATATTGAGTGGATGCGTTATAGAAACTATGTGTGACTCAAAAGAGGTGTTGCCACCCGAAGGTGCAAGTGTTTTAAATCTCCATCCAGTAGGAAGAAGTAGACCAGTTCCCCCTCCTCTACCAGAAGAGCGTGGGGTGTGGGAGAACGCATAGTTGGTAGAGAGGGCAGTCGGTGTTGTACTGTCTTGTGGTTTTATCCAGCTTTCAGTGAGTGCTAAAACAGAGAGACCAGAATGTTTAGCCATGGCAGGAATAAAGTCAGCTTTGTTGACAGCAGATTGGCAGTTCCACAAGGCTATAGGAATAGTGAGTGCCGAAGAGTCAGATGTAGGGATGGCACGCAGGTTATCAGTGTTGCGTGTCCTACGACGTGATAGGTGACAGGAGACCTTATTAGTAACAGTGAGAATTTTGTGACACATGGTTAAGTGGTAAATAAAAGAGGAGAGGAAATGAGAATAAATAAGAAGAAAACAAGAGCTAAGAGCTAGTTCAGTAATTTAAAAGTACTTGAAACCAATAAAGGCAATAAGTGTTTAAAAATACAAGCAAAAAATACGGAAACGCAGATTTTTGAAAGATACAATAATACTCAGGTGCCCTGTCGGTGTCTCTGCTCGGTGGAGTCGCACAGGTGAGTCGCTGGTCTTTACTCTCGTCGGTCTTTACTATATGAGTCACACAGGTAGAGTCGCTGGTCTTTACTCTCGTCGGTCTTTACTATATGAGTCGCACAGGTAGAGTCGCTGGTCTTTACTCTCGTCGGTCTTTACTATATGAGTCGCACAGGTAGAGTCGCTGGTCTTTACTCTCGTCGGTCTTTACTATATGAGTCGCACAGGTAGAGTCGCTGGTCTTTACTCTCGTCGGTCTTTACTATATGAGTTGCACAGGTAGAGTCGCTGGTCTTTACTCTCGTCGGTCTTTACTATATGAGTCGCACAGGTAGAGTCGCTGGTCTTTACTCTCGTCGGTCTTTACTATATGAGTCGCACAGGTAGAGTCGCTGGTCTTTACTCTCGTCGGTCTTCACACGAGGAGGGCTGCACACGAGGGCTGACGCTCACGCTGACGCGTTAGCGCAGATACAACGCTTAAATACTCACTCAATTGTGCAATCAGTGAAAATAGCTGAATGCGCCTTGTAAATTATCACAACAATAGCCTCGATGGCCTGGCAATCATAAACCAATGACAAGGTAAGCTAATTCAGTAATGGGTGCACAATCGTGAGGCACGCCATCCGTGAAGAGATCGGTCATATTAATGCCTTCATTGGATGTAAGTTATGTGGCGCGCTGCTATGTTTTAGCCAATCTACAATGTCTCAGGTGCGAGAAAGTAAAAGCTGTTGAATTTACAAAAGACATTATTGAGTGTGTTTTGAGTACAGTCAATTGGTGGCCCATGACAATGTGAGATGTTTTTTCAATTATCTTTGCAAACCCTGCAGCACCTCTGGCACGTGTTCAATGCCATCCAGGAGGATGCTGACTTACATCAGCATCCTCCTGTTCCCCGCCTGCTTTTGGAATAGCACCCAATGTGCACTGCTCCCTGTTCCAGAGACATCTAGGAAAAAACTTAGAGAATAGTCAGCACAATTTAAATGAGCAGCATGTGCCAGTTGTGTTTTCAAAGTAATAAAAGCATGTTCTGCTTCAGGGGTCCATGTTAATTCAGCCTATACATTTTTCATACCCTGCTCTTTAATGATCTGTCTGAGGGGGTTGCTTAGGGAAACATACATGGGGATGTAGTTTCTGCTAAAACTTGTTAGGCTAAGAAAGGATAGCATGTTCTTCACATTTGTTGGTTTGGGATGTGTTAAAATACTGCCACGTTGACGATGGGAGAGTGTGGAACCCTGAGCTGTGATCAATCTACCCATGAAAGGAACTGAAGGTCTACTGACTTGTAGTTTCTCTTTGCTGACTTTAAAGCCAGAGATGTGCAACTGCACTGAGGCGGTGGCCTGTAAACATTTCTCATTTGTGGCTGCGGCGAGGAGTAGAACATCCACATACATTATCAACACACAGTTCTCTGGGTGTTCGCACTTAAAGTAATTGTTCTTTCAACACTTGATTGAATATTCCAGGTTTGAACCCTTGGGGCAGTACTGGTGACCTCTATAGGTGAAAGCTAAACATGACTTACAGTCCTCAGACAGTGGTATGCAGAAAAATTAATAAGCCAAGTCTATACATGTGAACCATTGATGAGCTGTGGTTACGTTTGGCAGGGCAATTTATAGATTGGGAACACCTAAGATGGGCATCATTACCATACTCTTCATTCTCCTAAGATAACAAACTAGTCTGTACTTGTTAGTGCCTGGTTTCTGGACAGGAAAAATAGCTTCCATGCTGACTCACAAAGTGTGATAACTCCCCTCTCTAGGAGTTACTGAACAGTTGATGAGATACCCTCTTCTGCCTCAGGCTTGCTACGATATTGTGGTACTCAAATTGGTTCACTGGATGACATTTGGAATGTTTTGGGCTCAATATTACATAGACCAACATCTTTTGGTGCCTGAGAAAACAGGTCAGACGGTTGTGCCGCAATCAACTACTCAGCTCCAGGGCTGTATGTCTGCTCTCTGCCATGGCTCCTAGAAACCTCTTTATGTGTCAAAATTCCCATGTCCTCTGTGTTTGCTCTCACCCAGTAGGAAAAAGTGGCAGGAGAATACAATACCATATTGATGTCAGTGGGCTCCCAATCTGTGACAGTTCTCAATATTTGAGTCATACCTCCTGATTCCCTTGCTTTATGGCCTGGATGCAGTGCCATGGATATGTGTGGTGTAGCTGTTTTTGTTTTTTCATACCACTGTTGTTCTGTAGTCAGGGTGATGGGTGACACAATTCCTTCCTGTCCAACATAAAGTCCTTCACCTGTGAGATGCCACCTGTCTCCCTCTATGCTGTTAAAAAGTTCATGATACATGACATTGTCATTCCTGTCATAAAATAGTATACAATTCAGGGGATCTATAAGGAGTTAAGAAAACATCTATGTCTGTAATCCATGGCTTATGGTTGTTGTATAATGACACTAAGCTTGTTGGGCAGGGTGAAATATCTAATTCTACCCAATATATGTCAGTTGCTTCTTTTAATGGGCCTCCTAAAGGCACATTTTGTATACACCTCATAACAGTGGCTGAGGAACAATTAACTTGTGTGCCTTCTGGAAAACTTACAATTATTCCAGAACTGTTGAACATTAAATGCAGGCTCCCAACTTTATAAGCAAATCCCTCCCCAACAAGGGTAAAGGAGCATTAGAGGAGTATAAGAAGGAATGTGGTATGCTCTAATTCGCAATGTTCGCTGTCAGCATCTTCGTCATTGGCCATTTTCTAACCCACCAGAGAACCCATTACATTACTTTTTATCTTTTTGTGTCACAGTGTCCTTTGTGACAGTGGAGTATGTAAAGGGTTTTCTATGTTTGCCTATGTTTGTAATAATCAAGTGTGAATTAATTACGACACAGGAATATAACTTTGTGTACTTAAAGAACATGTTGACACGAGGATAGGGGGTCATTCCAGTGGGACTTCCTGGGGGACACCCTGGGGGGAAGAACAAAGAACATTTGTCACGAGGAGAGGGGGTCTTCCTAGTGGGGCTTCCTGGGGGAAGAACAAATGGAACGAGGAGAGGGGGTCTTCCTAGTGGGGTTTCCTGGGGGGAGACAGTTGCACTGGATCATCAGTTGTGCAGAATATGCATGAGTGTTGTGTTACAGGGAACCAAAACGAGCAGCTGATTGGAGAAAGAACGAAGGGAGGAGATCTATATGGAACTGGGAGGCTGTCCCGAAGAAAGAAGACACACCTTGCACATACACATATAAATATGCTGTAACACATTTGTACGAGGTTGTTGTTGTTTACTCCTACTCCTACAAGAGGATGCGTAAATAGAACAACCCGGCCGTGGTTGTTTGCTCCTGGGAAAGGAAGCGTAAATAGAACAACCCGGCCGTTGTGTTTATTCTGATCAATAAAAGTTTCAACTTATTCTACAAGTCTGATCTCCGATTTTTTAGCACGTAAAGACATTTTCAAGGTCCATCATATGTTGCTCCAGTATCTACCAGAGCTTATAGTGGTCTCTTGTTAACCACTATTTCCATGACGACTTGAGCCATTCCCCTTATGGTGGTTCTCTGTGGGCCCCATCAACAATCCTCCGTGTCCACCCCTGGGGCCCATGTTGGGTGCTTAGGCGCCTGTAGGTTGGGTAGCATGAAGAATCGTTGCCTCGGGTGTTGTGGGGTGTGCGGTCCCATGCTACGACCACCAGGTCCACCTCTTCAAGGATCCCAACCCCCCGCAGATGGCTCTGTATTTTGGCCTTCCTCACGCATGGGGCAGTCTCTTATCCAGTGATCAGTAGCACCACAGCCAAAACAAGTTCTTCCCGTATGCCCCCCAACCCTGTTTCCTCTATACCCTCACCATTCTCCTATAGGGGGTCTATGCCACTGGGGTGGTGGTTGGCCAAAGTTACTAAAATAAGGGGGACATAATGGGGCTGGCATTTTCCTGTTGCAAGCACATCATTATTTGCACACAGCTTTAAGCAATTCATGTAAGGAGACATATGGTTATACTTTGATGCACTTATTGCTTGTAAATGATTATCAACTGATCATTTATAAAACATAAGAACATAAACAGTCATATAATATTTCCCACATTACTCACTACCATCCCATTTTATATCTCATGACTATAAAGTAGACCTTTACTCACCATAATCCTGTTTCAAACCCTAAAGCAGTAAAATGTCATCCATATGGTCAATTGTATGGGACAAGTTAATACCTTGTAATCTCCAAAGCTCCTGTTTTCAATTAAAATTAAACAACTTTCATTGAAGACCTAACTTTTAGGTTCTGATGTATCTTACATTTGTAGGATGGAACTATAAAATAATCCAATTCAATATTATCTCAAGACATACCCCGTTATTACCACATCACTATAAAGTAGAAGCTTTCTCAAGACCATCCCGTTTCAAACCCCAAGCATGAATAAGTAATTCATATGGCCAACTGTATGGTAGTAGATAGAAAATCTTGCATTGAAGATCTAACTGTTAAATGCTGATGTATCTTATATTTGTTGGATATTAAGTTTAAACTTGTCTAATTCTAATTAACTCAAAACCTTCTAATTTTAGACCAAAAGCACTATAAAACTAGGCTTTTACTCACCATCATTCTATTTCAAACCCCAAAGCATTGAAATGTCATCCATATGTCCAAATGTATGGGAGCACATAATAACTTATAATGTGCAAAGCACGTGTTTGCTATTAATAGTATAAGTCAGAATTCAGAAATTCAGAAATGATTCACGAAGTATGTGGCAGGGCATCAGTAACATCACGGACTATAAGGGGAATAAAGCAGCTAATGTGAACATCGCTGCCTCTCTGCCGGATGAGCTGAATAACTTCTATGCTCGTTTCGAGGCTCACAGCCCCGCCCACACAGAGAGAGTTCCCGCAGCTGCTGCAGAAGACGTGACGTCACTCTCCGTCTCTGTCGCGGATGTCACCCGATCCTTCAGACGGGTAAATATCCGGAAAGCTGCGGGTCCTGATGGCATCCCAGGCCGTGTGCTCCGAGCATGCGCATACCAGCTGGCAGGTGTCTTCACAGACATCTTCAACCTCTCCCTCTGTCTGTCTGTGGTCCCTGCATGCTTCAAGACATCAACCATCGTGCCCATACCCAAGAAGACCAAAACCACATGTTTAAATGACTGGAGGCCTGTCGCTCTTACACCCATCTTCAGTAAGTGTTTTGAGAGACTGATCAGAGATTACATCTGCTCTGTGCTGCCCGCCTCACTGGACCCTTTACAGTTTGCATACCGCAGCAATCGCTCCATAGACGATGCCATTGCTTTCACCCTACACACTGCTCTCTCCCACCTGGAAAATAAGAACTCCTATGTGAGGATGCTGTTTGTGGACTACAGCTCAGCATTCAACACCATAGTGCCTTCCACACTTGTTAAGAAGCTCCAGAATCTTGGACTGAACAGATCTCTGTGCAGCTGGATCCTGGACTTCCTGACAGGCAGAAGTCAGGTGGTCAGAATGGGCAGCAACACCTCATCCCCGCTGACCCTCAACACTGGTGCTCCGCAGGGCTGCGTTCTCAGTCCACTCCTGTACTCCCTGTACACGCACGACTGCACAGCCATGCACAGCTCCAATGTCATTGTCAAGTTCGCTGACGACACAACCGTCATAGGCCTGATCACCGACAACGATGAGACGGCCTACAGAGAGGAGGTGAGCACCCTGACTAAATGGTGTCAGGAGAACCACCTCTCACTCAACACTGACAAGACCAAGGAGCTGGTGGTAGATTTCAGGAGACAGAGCAGAGAACACAGACCCATCACTATCGGCGAGACACCTGTGGAGCGGGTGAGCAGTTTCAAGTTCCTCGGCGTCAACATCAGCGAGGATCTCACCTGGTCCATTCACACCGACGCGGTGCTGAAGAAAGCACAACAGCGCCTCTTCTTCCTGAGAAGCTGAGGAAGTTTGGCATGAGCCCCAGCATCCTCAGAACCTTCTACACTTGCACCATAGAGAGCATCCTGACGAGCTGCATCACTGCCTGGTTTGGAAACAGCACTGCTGGCAACCGCAAAGCTCTGAAAAGGGTCGTGCGAACTGCCAGCCACATCGTCGGAGGTGAGCTTCCCTCCCTCCAGGACATCTACACCAGGCGGTGCATAAAGAAATCCCGGAAGATCATCAGGGACTCCAGCCACCCATCTCACAGACTGCTCTCTATGCTGCCCTCAGGAAGACGTCTACGCAGCATCCGCTCCCGCACGAGTCGACTGAGGGATAGCTTTTTCCCTCAGGCTATACGACTCATGAACAATCAGAACTGATACACCCCCACACACAATATGTCACACACTGCACTTTAACGGCAAGTTTAACACTGGACAATATTTACACACTGCACTTTAAACAACAGCCTACCTCATCCATGCACAACTTGTTTACACTGTTACATTGTTTACATTATGCAGAACGTGCACACTCTGTGTTTAGTGTTTAATGTTTTTCTCGTGCTAAATGTATGTATGTTGAATGTTTCGACTGTGTTGTCTATGGTACACTGTGTGTACTGACTATATGTATGTGCATATTGCACACTGTCTTATGTCTGCACTATATGTTACATGTTATATGTTACATGTACTGCGCTGTTTTTGGAGCAAGCTCCTAAGAATTTCACTCACCAGGGCACACGTGCCGTGGTGATGTGACAATAAAAGTGAATTGAATTGAATTGAGAAAATCTTGCATTGAAGACCTAACTTTTGAATGCTGATGTTTCATATATTTGTAGGATGGAAAGTTTAAAACGATCCACTTCAATATTAACTCAAGACATACCATGTTATAACCACAGCACTATAACGTAGAGGCTTACTCACCACCATCCCGTTTCAAGTCCAATGAATTTAAATGTAATCCATATAACCAACAGTATGGTAGTAGATAATACCTTAAAATGTCCAAAGCTCAAATTTGCCACTTAAAGAAAAGGTCAGAAAATCTTGCACTGAAGACTTAACTGTTAGATGCTGTTGTACCTCATATTTGTGGGATGTAAAGTTTAATCTTGTCTAATTCTAATTAACTCAGTACCTTCTCATTCAAGACCCCAAGAACTGAAAATTAAACCTTTACTCACTGTCATCCCATTTTAAATCCAATGACTATAAAGTAGACCTTTACTCATGACCATCATGTTTCAAACCCCAAAGCATCAAAATGTCATCCATATGGCCAATTGTATGCAAGCAGTCTATACCTTATAATCTAATCTCCAAAGCTCATATTTACCATTAAAATTAAAAGTTTGAAAATCATGCATTGAAGAACTAACTGTTAGATTCTGATGTATCTTAAATCTGTAGGATGGAGAGTTTGAAATTGTCCAATTCAATATTAATTCAAGACATACTGTTTTATTACCACAGCACTAAAAAATTTAACCTTGCTCAACCCCATCCCATTTCAAACCCCAAGCATGAAATGATCATACCTTGGTCCAATGCTCAAATTTGCAATTTAAAGTAAAGGTCAGAAAATCTTGCCCTGAAGACTTATCTCTTAGATGCTGTTGTACCTTATATTTGTGGGATGTAAAGTTTAAAATGATCCAGTTCAATATTAACTCAAGGTATAACGTGTTATAACCACAGCACTATAAAGTAGAAGCTTACTCACAACTGTCCCGTTTCAAGACCCAAGCATTAGAAAGTTATCCATAATGCCATTTAAATGGGGGCAGTTAATACCTTATAATCTCCAAAGTGCATATTTGTCATTAAAAGTGAAGGACAGAAAAAGTTGCAGTAAGTATTTAACTGTTAGAAACTGATGTATCTTATATTTGTAGGATGGAAAGTTTAGATAAGTAGGAGATAAAGGTGAAAGGAGATAGGAGATAGGAGATGAGAGAAGAGAGATAAGAGATAAGAGAATAAAGAAAAGAGATAAGAAATTAGAGAATAGAGATAAGAGATAAGAAAAAAGAAATAAGAGAGGAGATAAGAGATAAGAGATAATAGATAGGAGATGGGAGATGATAGATGAGTGATAAGAAGAGAAAATAGCTAAATCAAAAGAGAAAAGAGATAGGACGTTAGAGAATAGAGATAAAGTAAAGAGATGAGTTGTAAGAGGTAAGAGTTAAGATATAAGTTATAAGAGGTAAGAATAGAGATAAGAGACAAAAGATAAGACTCAAAAGGTAAGACATAATAGGTAAAAGATAAGAGAAAAGAAAGGACACCACTTCCCAATTAACAAACAAATAGGGTTGGTAGACTCATTTACTCATCATGCTCGACTCAGCATGACTGGTTAAGTTAAAATAAGAGGAAATAGAAATTAGTTTAGAGTTGTGTGGCAAGAGGTTAGAGGTAAGAAGTAGGAGATTAGGGATAAGAGAAAAGAGAATGGAGATAATAGGTAAGAAGTAAGAGGTAAGAAATGATAGATAAGAGATAAGATATAAGAGATAAAATATTAGAGATAAGATTGCTATTATCTCTAAGAGATAAGAGGTCAGAGATAATAGGTAAGAGATAACAGATAAGAGAAAAGATATAAGAAGTAAGAGATAAGAAATAAGAAATAACATGAAAGAGATAAGAGGAACGAGATAAGAAATAAGAAATAGGAAATCACACCAATCTCCAATGTACCAACAAATGTGGTTGATACAATCATTAAATCCCAATGCTCCCCTCAGCATTACTGGTTAAGTAGAGATGAAAATTAATAGATGATAGATAAAAAAGAGAAAAGAGAATAGAGAATAGAGGTAAGAACTCAGAGTTAAGAAATAAGAAATAAGAAAAAAGACATAAGAGATTAGATATTAGAGAAAAGAGAAGAGAGATAAGAGACCAGAAATAACAGGAAAGAGTTAAGGAATGATACCAATCTCCTATGGACAAACAAATGTGGTTACACTCATTCAATCGTAACGCTCGACTAAATAAGAGATAAGAAGAAAAAGATGATGGATTGAAAAGAGAAAAGACATAAGAGGTAAAAGTTAAGAGGTAAGAGAAAAGAGATGAGTGGTAAGAGGTAAGATAAGAGATAATAGATAAAAGATAAGAGAAATGAAGAATGAGATATGAGATAAGACATAAGAAATGGTACCAATCTCCTATGGATTAATAAATGTGGTTGGTAGACTCTTTTAATCATCATGATCGCCTCAAGCATGACTGTTTAAGATTATATAAGAGATACGAGTTCAGAGAAAAGAGACAAGAGAAAAGAGTTAAGAGGGAAAGGTTAGAGATATTAGAGACAAGAAATAAGAGAAAATATTTAACAGGAAAGAGATGAGAGAAAAGAGAAAAGTAAAAGGAGTAAAGAGGTAAGAGCTAAGATGTAGGAGCTAAGAGGTAAGAGGTAAGAAGTAAGCGGTGAGAGAAAAGAGAAAAGAGTTGATTGGTAAGAGATAAGATGTAAGAGTTAAGAGATAATAGATAAAAGCAACAAGATAAGAAATAAGAAATCGCACCAATCTCCTATGGACCAACAAATGTGGTTTGTACACTCATTAAATCCTAATGCTCCCCTCAGCATTTCTTGTTAAGTAGAGATAAGAATTAACAGGTGAGAGATAAAAAAGAGAATAGAGATGAGAGAAGGTTTAAGATGTGAGAGGTAAGAGATAATAGATAAGAGTCAAGAGATAAGAGAAAAGATACAAGAGGTTAGAGATAAGAGATAACAATAAGAATAAGGAATGGGACCAATCTCTTATGGATTATACAAATGTGATTAATACACTCAATTGTAATGCTAGACTAAATAAGAGATAAGAAGAAAGATATGAGAGATGAGAGATAGAAAAGAGAATAGAGAAAATACATAAGAGGTAAGAGATAAGATAAAAGAGATGAGTGGTAAGAGGTAAGAATAGAGATAGAGATAAGGGAAGTGAGGAATGAGATATGAGATAAGAGATAAGAAATTGAGCCAATCTCTTATGGCTTAATAAATGTGGTTTGGTAGACTCTTTTAAATATCATGCTCGCCTCAACATAAACCTATCCCTAACCGTAACACTAGACCTAACCCTCACCCTAACCCTAAGAGTAAACCTAGACCTAGCCCAAACCCTAACCCCAAACTTAACCCTAACCCTAGCCCTAACCCTAACCCTAACCCTAACCCTACAACTAACCCTAATCCTAACTCTAGACCTAACACTAATCCTAAACCTAACCCTAACCCTAAGCCTTACCATTACCCTTACCCTAACCCTAACCCTTTCCCGAAACCTTAACCTAACCCTAAGACTAGACCTAACCCTAACCCTTACAGTAACCCTAGACCTAGCACAAACCCTAAACCTAACCCTAAACCTTACCCAAACCCTAACACTAACCCTAACCCTTACAGTAACCCTAGACCTAGCCCGAACCCTAAACCTAACCCTAAACCTAACACTAACCCTAACCCTAACCCTTACCCTTACACTTACCCTTGGCCTTGCCCTTGCCCTTGCCCTTGCCCTTGCCCTTGCCCTAACCCTACCCCTAATCCTTACATTAGACCTAACCCTAACACTAACCTTAACCCTAATCCTAACTCTTGCCCTTACCCTAACTCTAACCCTAAACCTAACCCTAGACATAACCCTAACCCTAACCCTAATTCTAGACCTAACACTAAAACTACCCATTACACTAACCCTACCCCTAAATCTAACCCTAACACTAGACCTAACCCTAACACTAACAGTAACACTAGACCTAACCAAAAGCCTAACCCTTACCTTAACCTTAACCCTAACCCTTACCCTAACCCAAACCCTAACCCTAACCCTAACCCTAACCCTAACCCTAACCCTAACCCTTACCCTAACCCTAACCTTAGACCTAACACTAACACTAACACAAACCCTAACCCTAACCCTTACCCTTATGCTTACCCTTGCCCTTGCCCTAACCCTAATCCTTACACTAGACCTAACCCCATTAGTAACCCTAGACCAAACCCATAGCCTAGACCATAGCCTAACGCTAAACCTAACTCTAACCTGAACCTTAACCTTCACCCTAAGCCTATTCCTAACTCTAACCCTAACCCTAACCTTAACCTTAACCCTAACCCTAACCCTAACCCAAGACCTAACCCTAAACCTTAACCTTAACCTAAACCTAAACCTAAACCTAAACCTAAACCTAAACCTAATCCTAATCCTAATCCTAAACCTAAACCTAAACCTAAACCAAAACCTAAATCTAAACCTAACCCCAACCCTTACCCTAACCCTAACCCTAACCCGTACACTAACCCTAATATTAACCCTAATGCTGACTCAAAGAGTAATTCGAATAGCATCTCTAACACGAATCCTCATTCTAACCCTAGACATAACAATAACAATAATGCTAAACCTATACCTAACCCCAACCCTAACCCTAACCCTAACCCTAACCCTAACCCTAAACCTAAACTTATCTAAAAGTGTATATCTTATCATAATAGTAAATTTAAGTCTATTTCTAAAGCTTACAATAATCCTAACTCTAAACTAACCCTTAACCTGACCCTAACACAAACCCAAATCCTAACCCTAACCCTAATCTATTCTTAAAGTCTATATCTAATCATAACTGTAAGCATAAATCTAATTCTAACACTAACAATAACCCTTACTCTACAACTAAGACTAACCCTATCACTAGACCTAACCCTAACCTTAACCCTAACACTAACCCTAGCCCTAACCCTAACCCTAACCCTAACTCTAACCGTAGACCTAACCGAAATCCTACCTCTAACATTAACCCCAATCTATATATAAAGTCAATATCTATTCATAACTGTAAGTGTAAATCTAATCCTAACACTAACTAAAACCCATACTCTACAACTAACCCTAACCCTTACCCTAATCTATTCTTGAAGTATTTATCTAATCATAACTGTAAGTGTAAATCTAATTCTAACACTAGCAATAACACTTACTCTACCGCTAACCCTTGCCCTAGACCTAACACTAAAACTAACTTTAAACCTAACCCTAACCCTCAACCTAACCTAAACCCTATGCCTAACCCTAACCTAAACCCTACCCTAACTCTAACTCTAAATCTAACCCTAACCCTCACCCTAACCTAAACCCTATGCCTAAGCCTAACCCTAACCATAATCTTAACCCTAACCCTAACCCTAACACACACGCTAAACCTTACCCTAATACTAACCTTAACCCTAACCCTAACACTAAACCTTACCCTTACCCTTACCCTAACTTTAACCCTAAACCTAACCCTAGACATAACCCTTATCCTAACACTAAACCTAAACCTAAACCTTACCCTTACCCTTACCCTTAACCTTACCCTTACCCTTACCCTTACCCTTACCCTTACCCTTACCATAACCCTTAAACTAACCCTAACACTAGACCTAACCCTAACACTAACAGTAACCCTAGACCTAACCAAAAGCCTAACCTTAACCTTAACCCTAACCGTAACCCTTAGCCTAACCCTAACCCTAACCCTAACCTTAGACCTAACACTAAAACTAACACTAACACTAACACTAACCCTAATCCTTCAACTTTACGCTTACCCTTACCCTTACCCCCACCTTTACACTTGCCTTTTCCCTTGCCCTTGCCCTAACCCTAACCCTTACCCTAACCCTAACCCTAATCCTAACCCTAACCTTAATCCTTACACTAGACCTAACCCTAACAATAACCCTAGACCTAACAAATAGCCTAACCCATAGCCTAACCATAAACCTAACTCTAACCTTAACCTTAACACTAAGCCTAAGCCTAAGCCTAACTGTAACCCTAACCCTAACCCTAACCCTAACCCTAATCCTAACACTCATGCTAAGCCTAACCCTAAAAACAACCTTAACCCTAGCCCTAACCCTTACCCTTACCCTAACTCTAACCCTAAACCTAACCCTAGACATAACCCTAACCCTAACCCTAATCCGAGACCTAACACTAAAACTAACCTTTACACTAACCTTACCCCTAAATCTAACCCTAACACTAGACCTAACCCTCAACCCCAACCCTAACCCTATCCTAACCCTAACCGTAAACCTAACCCTAACCCTAATCCTAACCCTAGACCTTACCCTAACCCTGACACAAACTTTAACCTTAACCTTAACCTCAATCCTAACCCAAACCCTAACGCTAATCCTTACACTAGACCTAACCCTAACACTAACCTTAACCCTAACCCTAATCCTAACCCTTGCCCTTACCCTAACTCTAAGCCTAACCCTAATCCTAACACTCATGCTAAGCCTAACCCTGACACTAACCTTAACCCTAACACTTACCCTAACCCTAAACCTTACCCTTACCCTAACTCTAACCCTAAACCTAACCCTAGACATAACCCTAACCTTAATTTTAGACCTAAAACTGAAACTAACCGTTACACTAACCCTACCCATAAATCTAACCCTAACCCTAACCCTAACGCTAATCTATTCTTAAAATCTATATCTAATCATTTCTGTTAGTGTGAATCTAATTCTAGTACTAACTCATACCCCCTAATCCTAACACTCATGCTAAACCTAACCCTGACACTAACCTTAACCTTAACCCAAACCCTAACCCTAACCTTAACCTTAACCTTAACCTTAACCTTAACCCTAAACCTAAGCCTAAACCTAACCCTTACCCTAACTCTAACCCTAAACCTAACCCTAGACATAACCCTAACCTTAATCCAAGACCTAACACTAAAACTAACCGTTACACTAACCTTACCCCCAAATCTAACCCTAACCCTAGACCTAACCCTCACCCTAACAGTAATCCTAGACCTAACCGAAAGCCTAACCCTAACCTTAACCCTAACCTTAGCCCTAACCCTAACCCTAACCCTAACCCTAACCCTAACCCTAACCTTTACCCTTACCCTTACCCTAACCCTTACCCTTACCCTAACCCTAACCCTAATCCTTACCCTAACCCTAACCCTAACCCTAACCCTAACCCTAATCTATTCTTAAAATCTATATCTAATCATTTCTGTAAGTGTGAATCTAATTCTATTACTAAATCATACACCCCTACTTTACAACTAACCCTAATCCTAAACCTACCCTAACCGTAACCGTAACCCTAACCAAGACCCTGACCCTAACCCTAAACCTAATCCTGAGACGAACCTCAACCCCAACCCTAACCCTATCCTAACCCTAACCGTAAACCTAACCCTAACCCTAACTCTAACCCTAACCCTAACCCCAACCCTAACCCTAACCCTAACTCTAACCCTAGACCTTACCCTAACCCTGACACAAACTTTAACCTTCACCTTAACCTCAACCCTAACCCTAACGCTAATCCTTACACTAGACCTAACCCTAACCCTAACACTAAACTTAACCCTAACCCTAATCCTAACCCTTGCCCTTACCCTAACTCTAAGCCTAACCCTAATCCTAACACTCATGCTAAGCCTAACCCTGACACTAACCTTAAGCCTAACCCTAAACCTAACCCTAAAACTAACCCTTACCCTAAATCTAACCCTAAACCTAACCCTAGACATAACCCTAACCCTAATTTTAGACCTAACACTATAACTAACCGTTACACTAACCCTATCCCTAAATCTAACCCTAACACTAGACCTAACCCTAACCCTAAAAGTAACCCTAGACCTAACCGAAAGGCTAACCCTATCTTTAACCCTAATCCTAACCCTTACCCTTTCCCTTAACCTTACCCTTACCCTTACCCTTACCCTTACCCTTACCCTTACCCTTACCCTTACCCTTACCCTTACCCTAAACCTAACCCTAACCCTAACCCTAACGCTAATCTATTCTTAAAATCTATATATAATCATTTCTGTTAGTGTGAATCTAATTCTATTACTAACTCATACCCCCTAACTCCACAACTAACCCTAATCCTAACCCCACCCTAACCGTAACCCTAACCCTAACCCTAACCCTGAGCCGAACCTCAACCCAAACCCTAGCCCTATCCTAACCCTAACCGAAAACCTAAGCCTAACCCTAACCCTAACCCTAACCCTAACCCTAACCCTAACCCTAACCCTAACCCTAGACCTTACCCGAACCCTAACACTAACTTTAAACTTAACCTTTACCTTAACCTCAACCCTAACCCTAACACTAACCCTAACCCTAACCCTAACCATAACCTTATCCCTTACCCTAACTCTAACCTTAAACCTAACCATAGACATAACCCTAACCCCAATTCTAGACCTAACCAAAACCTTAACCCTAATCTATTCTTAAAGTCTATATCTAATCATAACTGCAAGTATATTTCTAATTCGAACACTAACAATAACCCTTATTCTCCATCTAACCCTAACCATAACCCTAACACTTACCCTAACACTAACCTTAACACTAACACTACCCCTAAATCTAACCCTAACACTAGACCTAACCCTAACAGTAACCCTAGACCTAACCGAAAGCCTAACCCTAACCTTAACCTTAACCCTAACCCTAACCCGAACCCGAAACCTAACCCTAACCCTAACCCTAATCCTTACCCTAACCCTAACCCTAACCCTAATCTATTCTTAAAATCTATATCTAATAATTTCTGTAAGTTTGAATCTAATTTTATTAATAACTCATACCCCCTAACTCTAAAACTAACTTTAATCCTAACCCTACCCTAACCCTAACCCTAACCCTAACCGTAACCCTAAACCTAACCCCAACCCTAACCCTAACCCTGAGCCGAACCTCAACCCCAACCCTAACCCTATCCTAACCCCAACCCTAACGCTAACCCTAGACCTTTACCCTAACCATAACCTTAACCTTAACCTTAACTTTAACCCTAACCTTAACCCTAACCCTAACCCTAACCCTAAACCTAAACCTAAACCTAACCCTAAGACTGGACCTAACCCTAACCCTAACCTTAACCCTAACCCTAACCATAGCCATACCCTGAACCCTAACCCTAACCGTAGACCTAACCGAAAACCTACCCCTAACACTAACCCCAATCTATATATAAAGTCAATATTTATTCATAACTATAAGTGTAAATCTAATTCTAACACTAACTAAAACCTTTACTCTACAACTAACCCTAACCCTTACCCTAATCTATTCTTATAGTATTTATCTAATCATAACTGTAAGTGTAAATCTCATTCTAACACTAGCAATAACCCTTACTCTATCGCTAACCCTTGCCCTAGACCTATAACTAAAACTAACTTTAAACCTAACCCTAACCCTCACCCTAACCTAAACCCTATGCCTAATCCTAACCTAAACCCTACCCTAACCCTAACTCTAACTCTAACTCTAACTCTAACTCTAACCCTAACCCTAACCCTAACCCTAACCCTAACCCTAACCCTCACCCTAACCTAAACCCTATGCCTAACCCTAACCTTAACCCTACTCTAACCCTAACACTAACCCTAGACATAACCCTAGACCTAACCATAACCCTAAATCTAAACTTAACCCGAACCCGAAGCCGAACCCGAACCTTAATCAATTCTTAAAGTATATATCTAATCATAACTCTAAATGTAAATCTCATTCTAACACTAGCAATAACCCTTACTTTACAACTAAACCAAACCCTAGACCTAACCCTAACAATAACCTTAAAACTAACCCAAACCATAAGCCTAACCCTCCCCCTAACCCTAACTCTAACCCTAACCCTAACCCTTACACTAACCCTAGATATAACCCTAATCCTAACACTAACGTTAAAACTAACCCTAAACTTAACCCTAAACCTTTCCCTCATCCTAACCCTAACAATAACCCTAACCCTTAGCTATTCTT
The DNA here is from genome assembly GCA_033220385.1 of Triplophysa yarkandensis. Lineage (NCBI taxonomy): Eukaryota > Metazoa > Chordata > Actinopteri > Cypriniformes > Nemacheilidae > Triplophysa > Triplophysa yarkandensis. The sequence goes on along the minus strand of CM065661.1, from coordinate 16,469,283 downwards.
TAAGTTTGAATCTAATCATAACTGCAAGTATAAATCTAATTGTAAAACTAACAATAAAATTTACTTTAAAACTAAACTTATACTTAGACCTAACCCTAACCCTAAATCTAACTCTAACACTAACCCTAACCCTAGCCCTAACCCTAACCCTAACCCTAACCCTAATCCTAACTCTAACTCTAACCCTAAACCTAACCCTAGACATAACCCTAACCCTAATTCTAGACCTAACACTAAAACTAACCATCACACTAAACCTACCCCTAAATCTAACCCTAACACTAGACCTCACCCTAACAGTAACCCTAGACCTAACCAAAAGCCTAACCCTAACCTTAACGTCAACCCTTACCCTAACCCTAACCCTAACCCTTACCTTAACCTTAACCCTAAGCCTAAGCCTAAGCCTAAGCCTAAGCCTAAGCCTAAGTCTAACTCTAATCCTAAAGCTAACCCTAGACATAACCCTAACCCTAGTTCTAGACCTAACACTAAAACTAACCATCACACTAAACCTACCCCTAAATCTAACCCTAACACTAGACCTAACCCTAACAGTTACCCTAGACCTAACCAAAAGCCTAACCCTAACCTTAAGCCTAACCCTAACCCTAAGCCTAACCCTAACCCTAACCCTAACCCTAACCCTAACCCTAACCCTAACCCTAATTCTTTCCCTTACCCTAACCATAACACTAATCTATTCCTTAAATCTATATCTAATCATTTCTGTAAGTGTGAATCTAATTCTATTTCTTACTCATACCCCCTAACTCTACAACTAACTCTAATCATAACTGTAAATGTAAATCTCATTCTAACACTAGCATTAACCCTTACTTTACAACTAAACCAAACCCTAGACCTAACCCTAACAATAACCTTAACCCTAACGCAAACCATAAGCCTAACCCTACCCCTAACCCTAACTCTAACCCTAACCCTAACCCTTACACTAACCCTAGATATAACCCTAATCCTAACACTGACGTTAAAACTAACCCTAAACTTAAACCTAAACCTTTCCCTCATCCTAACCCTAACAATAACCCTAACCCTAACCCTTATCTATTCTTTAAGTTTAAATCTAATCATAACTGCAAGAATAAATCTAATTGTAAAACTAACAATAAAATTTACTTTAAAACTAAACCTAAACTTAGACCTAACCCTAACCCTAAATCTAACTCTAACACTAACCCTAACCCTAGCCCTAACCCTAACCCTAATCCTAATCCTAATCCTAACTCTAACTCTAACCCTAACCCTAACCCTAACCCTAACCCTAACCCTAACCCTAACCCTAAACCTAAACCTAACCCTAGACATTACCCTAACCCTAACCCTAATTCTAGACCTAACACTAAAACTAACCATCACACTAAACCTACCCCTAAATCTACCTCACCCTAACAGTAACCCTAGACCTAACCAAAAGCCTAACCCTAACCCTAACCTTAACCTCAACCCTTACCCTAACCCTAACCCTAACCCTAACCCTAACCCTAACCCTTACCTTAACCTTAACCCTAAGCCTAAGCCTAAGCCTAAGCCTAACTCTAACCCTAAACCTAACCCTAGACATAACCCTAACCCCAGTTCTAGACCTAACACTAAAACTAACCATAACACTAAACCTACCCCTAAATCTAACCCTAACACTAGACCTAACCCTAACAGTTACCCTAGACCTAACCAAAAGCCTAACCCTAACCTTAACCTTAACCCTAACCCTAAACCTAACCCTAACCCTAACCCTAACCCTAACCCTAACCCTAACCCTAACCCTAACCCTAACCCTAACCCTAACCCTATTCCTTTCCCTAACCCTAACCCTAACCATAACACTAATCTATTCCTTAAATCTATATCTAATCATTTCTGTAAGTGTGAATCTAATTCTATTTCTTACTCATACCCCCTAACTCTACAACTAACTCTAATCCTAACCCTACCCTAACCCTAACACTAGACCTAACCCTAAACCTAAACCTAAACCTAAACCTAAACCTAAATCTAAATCTAAACCTAACCCTAACCCTAACCCTTACCCTTACCCTTACCATTACACTAACCCTAACATTAACCCTAATGCTGACTCAAAGAGTAAGTCGAATAGCATATCTAAAACTAACCCTCATTCTAACCCTACACATAACAATAACAATAACCCTAACCCTAATCTATTCTTAAAGTCTATATCAATTCATGACTGTAAGCATAAATCTAATTCTAACACTAACAATAAACCTTACTCTACAACTAACCCTAACCCTAAAACTAACCATCACACTAAACATACCCTAAATCTAACCCTAACACTAGACCTCACCCTAACAGTAACCCTAGACCTAACCAAAAGCCTAACCCTAACCCTAACCTTAACCTCAACCCTTACCCTAACCCTAACCCTAACCCTAACCCTAACCCTAACCCTAACCCTAACCCTTACCTTAACCTTAACCCTAAGCCTAAGCCTAAGCCTAAGCCTAACTCTAACCCTAAACCTAACCCTAGACATAACCCTAACCCTAACCCTAACCCTAACCCTATTCCTTTCCCTAACCCTAACCCTAACCATAACACTAATCTATTCCTTAAATCTATATCTAATCATTTCTGTAAGTGTGAATCTAATTCTATTTCTTACTCATAACCCCTAACTCTACAACTAACTCTAATCCTAACCCTACCCTAACCCTTACACTAGACCTAACCCTAAACCTAAACCTAAACCTAAATCTAAATCTAAATCTAATCCTAACCCTAACCCTAACCCTAACCCTTACCCTTACATTACCATTACCATTACACTAACCCTAACATTAACCCTAATGCTGACTCAAAGAGTAAGTCGAATAGCATCTCTAAAACTAACCCTCATTCTAACCCTACACATAACAATAACAATAACCCTAACCCTAATCTATTCTTAAAGTCTATATCAAATCATGACTGTAAGCATAAATCTAATTCTAACACTAACAATAAACCTTACTCTACAACTACCCCTAACCCTATCCCTAGACCTAACCCTAACCCTAACCCTAACCCTAACCCTAACTCTAACCCTAACCCTAACCCTAACCCTAGACCTTGCCGAAATCCTACCCCTAAAACTAACCCCAATCTATATATAAAGTCAATATCTAATCGTAACTTTAAGTGTAAATCTAATTCTAACACTAACTAAAACCCTACTCTACAACTAACCCTAACCCTAACCCTAATCTATTCTTAAAATATTTATCTAATCATAACTGTAAGTGTAAATCTCATTCTAACACTAATAATAACCCTTACTCTACAGCTAACCCTTACCCTAGACCTAACACTAAAACTTACCTTAAACCTAAACCTAACCCTAACCCTAACCCTCACCCTAACCTAAACCCTATGCCTAATCCTAACCTTAACCCTAACCCTAACCCTTAGCCTAACCCTAACCCTAACCCTAACCCTAACCCTAACCCTAACCCTAACCCGAACCTTAGACCTAACACTAAAACTAACACTAACCCTAATCCTTCAACCTTACGCTTACCCTTACCCTTACCCCCACCCTTACCCTTGCCTTTTCCCTTGCCCTTGCCCTTGCACTAACCATAACCCTAACCCTAACCCTAATCCTAACACTCATGCTAAGCCTAACCCTAACAATAACCTTAACCCTAACCCTTACCCTAACTCTAACCCTAAACCTAACCCTAGACATAACCCTAACCCTAACCCTAACCCTAACCCTAACCCTAATTCTAGACCTAACACTAAACTAACCGTTACACTAACCCTACCCCTAAATCTAACCCTAACACTAGACCTTACCCTAACCCTAACAGTAACCCTAGACCTAACCGAAAGCCTAACCCTAACCCTAATCCTTACCCTAACCCTAACCCTAACCCTAACCCTAACCCTAATCTTTTCTTAAAATCTATATCTAATAATTTCTGTAAGTGTGAATCTAATTCTATTAATAACTCATACCCCCTAACTCTAAAACTAACCCTAATCCTAACCCTACCCTAACCCTAACCCTAACCGTAACCCTAAACATAACCCTAACCCTAACCCTGAGCCAAACCTCAACCCCAACCTTAACCTTAACCTTAACCTTAACCTTAACCTTAACCTTAACCTTAACCTTAACCTTAACCTTTACCTTAACTTTATCCCTAACCCTAACCTTAACCTTAACCTTAACTTTAACCCTAACTTTAACCTTAACCCAACCCTAACCCTAAACCTAAACCTAAACCTAAACCTAAACCTAAACCTAAACCTAAACCTAAACCTTACCCTAACCCCAACCCTAGACCTAACCGAAATCCTATCCCTGACACTAACCCCAATCTATGTGTAAAGTAAATATCTAATCATAACTGTAAGTGTAAATCTAATTCTAACACTAACTAAAACCCTTACTCTACAACTAACCCTAACCCTTACCCTAATCTATTCTTAAAGTATTTATCTAATCATAATTGTAAGTGTAAATCTCATTCTAACACTAGCAATAACCCTTACACTACAGCTAACCCTTACCCTAGACCTAACACTAAAACTAACCTTAAACCTAACCCTAATCCTAACCTAAACCCTATGCCTAACCCTAACCTTAACCCTACCCCTAACTCTAACTCTAACTCTTACCCTAACCCTAACCCTAACCCTAACCCTAACCCTAACACTAACCCTAGACATAACCCTAGACCTAACCCTAACCCTAAATCTAAACCTTACCCTAAACCTAACCCGAACCCGAACCCTAACCCTAACTCTAACCCTAAACCTTACACTAACCCTAGACATAACCCTAATCCTAATAATCTAATCATAACTGCAAGTATAAATCTAATTGTAAAACTATCAATAAACCTTACTTTAAAACTAACCCTAAACTTAGACCTAACCCTAACCCCAAACATAACTCTAACCCTAACCCTAACCCTAATCTATTCTTAAAGTCTATATCTAATCATAACTGTCAGTGTATTTCTAATTCTAACACTTTTAATAACCCTTACTCTACAACAAACCCTAACCCTAACCCAAACCCTAACCCTAACACTAACCCTAACCCAAACCCTAACCCTTACACTAACCCTAACCCTGATCCTAACCCTAATCTATTCATAAATTCTATATCTATTTATAACTGTAAGTATTAATCTAACTCTAACACTAGCGATAACACTTACTCTACAACTTACCCAACCCTAGACCTAGCCCTAACCCTAACCCTAAGCTTAACCTTAACCGTAACCCTAACTCTAACTCTAACCCTAACCCTAACCCTAACCCTATTCCTAGACATAACCCTCATCCTAATCCTAATCCTAACCCTAAACCTAGACCTAACCAAAACCCTAACCCAAACCCTAACCCTAACCCTAATCTATTCATAAATTCTATATCTAATCATAACTGTAAGTATTAATCTAACTCTAACACTAGCGATAACACTTACTCTACAATTTACCCAACCCTATAACTAACCCTAACCCTAACCCTGAGCTTAACCTTAACCGTAGCCCTAACTCTAACACTAACCCTAAACCTAGACATAACCCTCACCCTAATCCTAATCCTAAACCTAGACCTAACGAAAACCCAAACCCAAACCCTGTACCTAACCCTAACCCTAACCCTAACCCTAATCTATTCTTAAAGTCTACATCTAATCATAACTGAAAGTGTATTTCTAATTCTAAAACTAACAATAACCCTTACTCTACCACTAACCCTGACCCTAACCCTAGACCTAACACTAAAACTAACCCATATGCTAACCCTAACCCTAACACTAAACCTAAAGCTAACACTAGACCTAACCCTAACCCTAACCCTAACCCTACAACTAAACCTAACCCTAACCCTAGACCTAACGATAACACTAACACTAACCCTAACCCTTACCCTTACCCTTGCCCTTGCCCTTGCCCTTGCCCTTGCCCTTGCTCTTGCCCTTGTCCTTGCCCTTGCCCTTTCCCTAACCCTAACCTTAACCCGTAATCCTTACACTAGACCTAACCCTAACAATAACCCTAGACCTAACTCTAACTCTAACCCTAACCCTAACCCTAACCCTAACCCTAACCCTAATCTATTCTAAAAGTCTATATCTAATAATTAGTGTAAAAGTGTAAGGCTAATTCTAACACTAAATCTTACCCCCTAACTCTAAAACTAACCCTAATCCTAATCCTAATCCTAACCCTACCACAACCCTAACCTTAGACCTAACCCTAACCCTTACCCTAACCCTAACGTTAGCCCTTACCCTAACATTATCCCTAATGCTTTCTCAAAGAGTAAATCGAATAGCATCTCTAACACTAATCCTATTACTAACCCTATATATAACGATAACCCTAACTCTAAATCTATACACAACCCCAAGACTAACCCTATCCCAAACCTTATCTAAAAGTTTATATCTAATCGTAACAGTAATTGTAAATCTAATTCTAACACTAACAATAACCCTAACTCTACAACTAACTGTAACCCTAAGACGAACCCTGATCCTAAAACTAATCCTAACCCTAAACCTAGACATAACCCTAACCATAACACTAACCCTAGACATAACCTAGCCCTAATCCTAAACCTAACGCTAACCCTAGACCTAACCCTTATAATAACCCTAGACCTAACCCTAGACCTAACCCTAAAATTAACCCTAACCCTAACCCTAATGTTAATCCTAACCCTAAACCTAAGCCTAAGCCTAAGCCTAAGCCTAAGCGTAGTCGTAAGCCTAAGCCTAAGCCTAAGCCTAAGCCTAAGCCTAAGCCTAAGCAAAACCGTAACCCTAGCCATAAGATTAACCCAAATCCTACCCCTACCTCTACCTCTAACCCTAACCCTAACACTAGACCTAACCTTAACCCTAACCCTAACCTAATCCTAAAAGTAACCCTATACCTAACACAAAGCCTAACCCTAAAACTAACCCTAACCCTAACGCTAACCCTAATCTGAACCCTAACCCTAAGCCTAAACCTAAGCCTAAGCCTAAGCGTAGTCGTAAGCCATAGCCTAAGCCTAAGCATAAGCCTAAGCCTAAGCCTAAGCCTAAGCCTAAGCAAAACCGTAACCCTAGCCATAAGTTTACCCTAATCCTAACACTAACGCTAAACCTAACCCTAATCATATTCCTAATCCTTTCCCTCAACCTAACCCTAGTCTATTCTTAAAGTCAATATATTATCATAACTGTAAGTTTAAGTCTAATTCTACCACTAACCCTAACCCTGACCCTTAACCTTACCCTTACTCTAACCCTAGACCTAACCCTTACCCTAGACCTAACCCTAACTCTAACCTTAACCTTAACCTTAACCTTAACCTTAACCTTAACCTTAACCTTAACCTTAACCTTAACCCTAACCCTAACCCTAACCCCAATCTATTCTTAAAGTATATATCTAATCGTAACTGTAAATGTAAATCTTAATCGAACACCAGCAATATCCCTCACTTTACAACTAACCCTAACCCTAGACCTAACCCTAACACTAACTCTGCCCTACCCTACCCTACCCTAACCTAACCCTAACCCTTACTCTAATTCTAACCCTAACCCTAACCCTCACCCTAACACTAGACCTAAACCTAAACCTAACCCTAAAATTAACCCTAGACCTAACATAAAGCCTAACCCTAAAACTAACCCTAACCTTAACCCTAAGCCTGAGTCTAAGCTTAAGCCTAAGCCTATGCAAAACCCCAACCCTAGCCCTAAGCCTAACAATAATCCTAATCCTTTCCCTTACCCTTACCCTAACCCTAGTCTATGCTTAAAGTCAATATCTAATCATAAATGTAAGTTTAACTCTATTTCTACCACTAACCCTAACCCTAATCATAATCCTAATCCTTTCCCTCAACCTAACCCTATTCTATTCTTAAAGTCAATATATTATCATAACTGTAAGTTTAAATCTAATTCTACCATTAACCCTAACCCTGACCCTTAACCTTACCCTTACCCTAACCCTAGACCTAACCCTTACCCTAGACCTAACCCTAACTCAAACCTTAACCTTAACCTTAACCTTCCTATCCCTATCCCTATCCCTATCCCTAATCTATTCTTAAAGTCTAAATCTAATCACAACTGTAAATATATTTCTAATTCTAACACTAACAATAACCCTTACTCTACAAATAACCCTAACCCTAGACCTATCACTAACCCTAACCCTAACCCTTACCCTAACCCTAACCCTAAACCTTACCCTAAATCTAACCTTAACCTTAACCCTAACCCTACCTCTAACCCTAACACTAACAGTAACCCCAGACCTAACCCAAATCCTAAATATAAACTTAACCCTAACCTTAACATTCACCTTAAACCTAAGCCTAAGCCTAACCCTAACCCTAGTCCTTGTCCTAGCCCTAACACTAACTCTAACCATAACCCTAACCCTAACCCTAACCCTAACCCTAACCCTAATCCTAACACTAACTCTAAACCTTACCCTAACCCTAATCCTTTTCCTCAACCTAACCCTAATCTATTCTTAAACACTATATCTATTCATAACTGTAAGTATAAATCTAATTCAAACACTAACAATAACCCTTACTCTACAACTAATGCTAACCCTAGACCTAACCCTAACCCTAACCCTAGACCTAACCCTAACCCTAACCCTGACCCTGACCCTAACCCTAACCCTAACCCTAATCCTAATCCTAACCCTAACCCTAACCCTTACCCTTACCCTAGACCTAACCGAAATCCAACCCCTAACCCTAACCCCAATCTTTTCTTAAAGTCAATATCTAATCATAACTGTAAATGTAAATCTAATTCTAACACTAACTATAACCCTACTTCTACAACTAACGCTAAACCTAACCCTTATCTATTCTTAAAGTATTTATCTAATCATAGCTGTAAGTTTAAATCTCATTCTAATATTAGCAATAACCCTTACTCTAACCCTAACCCTAACCCTAACCCTAACCCTAACAATAACCTTAACCCTAACCCTAACCCTAACTCTAACCCAAACCCTAAGCCTAACCCTAAACCTAAACCTAAACCTAAACAAAAACCTAACTTTAACTTTAACTTTAACTTTAACTTTAACTTTAACTTTAACTTTAACTTTAACTTTAACTTTAACTTTAACTCTAACTCTAACTCCAACCCTAACACTAACCCTAACCCTAACCCTAACCCTAATCTATTCTTAAAGTATTTATCTAATCATAACTATAAGTGTAAATCTCATGCTAACACTAGCAATGACCCTTACTCTACAACTAACCCTAACCATAGACCTAACACTAACACTTACCTTAACCTTAACCCTAATCCTAACCCTAACCCTAACCTTAACCCTACCTATAATCCTAACCATAACCCTAACCCTAACTACAACCCTAACCCTAACCCTAATCTAATCTAATCTAATCTATCCCTAAGTCTATATCTAATGATAACTGTAAGTATAAATCTAATCCTAACCCTTACCCTAACCCTAACCTTTACTTTATAAAATACCCTAACCCTAACCTTAGACCTAACCCTAACACTAATCTTAAACCTAAACCTAAACCTGAACTTAACCTTTACCCTAACCCTAACGCTAACCCTTACCTTAACCCTAGACATAACCCTAACCCTAATCTATTCTTAAAGTCTATATCTAATCATAACTGAAAGTGTATTTCTAATTCTAAAACTAACAATAACCCTTACTCTACAACCAACCCTAACCCTAGACCTAACACTAAAACTAACCCTTACGCTAACCCTAACCTAACCCTAACCCTAACCCTAACCCTAACCTTAACCCCAACCTTAACCCTTACCCTAAACCTAACCCTAACACTAGACCTAACCCTAACAGTAACCCTAGACCTAGCCCGAACCCTAACCCTAACCCTAATCCTAAATCTAACGCTAATCCTAACCCTAACCCTAAACGTAACCCTAACACTTTCCCTCACCCTCACCATAACCCTAATAATAACCCTAACCCTAATCTGTTCCTAACGTCTATATCTAATCATCACTGTAAGTATAAATCTATATCTAACACTAACCATAACCCTTACTCTACAAATAACCCTAACCCTAGACCTAACACTAACCCTAACCCTAACCCTTACCTCAACCCTAACCTTAACCCTAACCCTAACCCTAACCCTAACCCTACCCCTTCCCCAAACCCTAATGTAACCAGGTCTTAAACCGGAGTCTTGGCATAATAATTATTATCTTAAAGTCAACCGATTCTTGAGATAAATGTTTTAAGTTAATTAATCAAAGTTACAATAGTTACAATAAGGGATCAAATGCACAAAACTATAGAAGAAGAGTTATTTCCCCCCCTGATGAATAAAAACTATTCGAAACTATTACCGCATGGATATTTAGTTGCCTAGCCGAGTCAATTACCATCCATAGGGTAAGAAACATAAATTTCCCTCCAACGGGATTTCATTAACTATGAGGATACTAAACTTATGATGACTGCTATGTTGTCATGTTTACACTTTATAGAGCGCGCGGTCGGCAGACGGTTGCTGCTGATCAGACAGCCAATATAGAGAGACCCATTCATTGACTCAACGGTGAGTGAGAAAAAACTGAGACCTGTTCGGTTACATAAAAAGGGAATGGTAACAGTTGATAAGCTGCCCCTTAGAAAGGCTGTTAACGGCTGTTAACCGGTGCAGGGAGGGATGATAAAGCACGCTTAGCATTACTATTACCTCCTGGATCTCTGAGTTTTCTTGCATTATTTGTTTTGCACAAATTGTAGCTCTTATTTGTATTGAATTTGTGTTGTGAATTTTTACTACCTCAAATAGCAATAATCATTAATACTTGAAATTGTTTTTGTTTAAAATGGACGAACATGGATGTAAAAGCGCTTTAGGATATGTTTATAGTTCACTATTATAAACAATTGGATCTGATACTTGATATATTATTGTCGTGCGACTGAATCTTGAGAACATGATTTGAACCAGTTGATATATAGTGGAATGTTATTGATTGGTGATTATTCATGTGACAGACACAATATGAATGTAATGAGCTTTTGGATTTCCTCTGGCCAATCCAAAGGTCAGGTTTTTTTTTGTGTGCCAGAATCATTCCAGTGATGCACATGGATCGGAAGTCACGCCCCACCTGGAGTTAAAGCCTTCCGGTTGAATCGGGATTGGATGTTCGCACTCTGGACCCACGAAAGATTCCCAGCATACGCTGGGTGGCGAGCAACGGACCCACGAGCATGAGTCTATGCGCAGTCTCACTTTCCCTCCCTCACGAATGGTGTGGTAGGATCCACGAGCACTGGCGTACTGATACTGTTACGAAACTGATTTAACTAAAAAGGAAAAAAAGGGCCCCAACGAACAAGACTATTTTTGGAACTGGGTTTTATTTCTCTTGTTTTAAGGGAAATTTATGCCGGCTTTATTATTTTCTTATTTCTTTATGTATATTCCCTGAACCAAATTGTTACCCTGTTGTTATTTTTCCTGTTGATAAACAAAGCGTGATCACAATAACTCAAATTACTGTCTCCTGTCCTTATTGATGTCAGACCACTGGCTCTTAAAGATTTAGCATCTTCTGTTACTGGTCCAATTGCTGTTAAAGATAACTAATTACCTGTTACCCTGTTGATAAACCTTAACGAAGGGTTACACTAACACTAGACCTAACCCTAACCCTAAACCTATCCCTAACGATAACCCTAGACCTAACCCGAAGCCTAACCCTAAACCTAACCCTAACCTTAACCCTAACATTAACCTTAACCTTAACCTTAACCTTAACCTTAACCTTAACCTTAACCTTAACCTTAACCTTAACTTTAATCTAAACCTTAACCTTAACCTTAACCTTAACCCTAAGCCTAAGTCTAAGCTAAGCATAACCCTAACCCTAACCCTAGCCCTAGCCCTAGCCCTAGCCCTAGCCCTAACCCTAAACCTAACCCTAGTCTATTTTTAAAGTCAATATCTAACCATAACTGTAAGTTTAAATCTAATTCTACACCTAACCCTAAACCTAACCCTAACACAAACCCCTACCCTAACCCTTACCCTAACCCTAACCCTTACCCTAACCTCAGACAAAACCCTAACACTAACCCTAACTCTAACACTAAACCTAGATCTAACCAAAACCATAACCATAACCATAACTTTAACCCTAACCCTAACCTTAATCTATTCTTAAAGTCAATATCTAACCATAACTGTAAGTTTAAATCTAATTCTACATCTAACCCTAAACCTAACCCTAAGCTTAATCTATTCTTAAAGTCTATATCTAATCATAACTGTAAGTATAAATCTAATTCTAACACTAGAAATAACCCTTACTCTACAACATACACTTACCCTAACCCTAGAACTAACCCTAACACTAATCTTAATCCTAAACCTAACCCTGAGTTTAACCTTAACCCTAGCCCTAATACTAACCCTAACACTAACCATAACCATAACCATAACCATAACCATAACCATAACCATAACCATAACCATAACCGTAACCATAACCATAACCGTAACCATAACCGTAACCATAACCATAACCATAACCATAACCATAACCCTAGACATTACCCTAGACATAACCCTAACCCTAACCCAAACCCTAAACCTAACCCCAAACCTAAACCTAACCCTGACCCTAACCCTAACCCTAACCCTAACCCTAACCCTAACCCTTACCCTAACCCTAACCCTAACCCTAACCCTAACCCTAACCCTTACCCTACAACTAAACCTAACCCTAACCCTAGATCTAACACTAACCCTAATCTATTCTTAAAGTCTATATCTAATCATAACTGTAAGTATAAAACTAATTCAAACACTAACAATAACCCTTACTCTACAACTCACCCTAACCCTAAACTTAGACCTAACCCTGACCCTAACCCTAAACCCTAACCCCAAATCTAAACCTAACCCTAAACCTAACCCAAACCCTAACCCTAACCCTAACCCTAAGCCTAACCCTAACACTAGACCTAACATAACCCTAACAGTAACCCTAGACCTAGCTGGAACCCTAACCCTAATCCTAACCCTAACCCTAAACCTGACCATAACACTAACCCTAATCCTAACCCTAACCCTAACCCTTACCCTAAAACTAAACCTAACCCTTACCATAGATCTAACACTAACCCTAACCCTAACCCTAACACTAACCCTTACCCTAACCCTTACCCTAACCCTAGGCTCAACCCTAACATTACCCTAATCTGTTCTTAAAATATATATATATATATATATAACCATTACTGTGAGTGTAAGTCTTATTCTATCACTAACTCATACCCCCTAACTCTACAACTAACCCTAATCCTAACCCTACCCTAACTCTAACCCAACCCTAACCCTAACCCTAGACATAACCCTAACCCAAACCCTAAACCTAGACCAAACCAAAACCTTAACCATAACCATAACCCTAAGCCTAACCCTAACTCTAACCCTAACCCTAACCATAACCATAACCCTAACCCTAACCCTAACCCTAACCCTTATCTATTCTTAAAGTCTATATCTTATCATAACTGAAAATGAGTTTCTTATTATAAAATTAACAATAACCCTTGCTCTACAACTAACCCTAACCCTAGACCTATCCCTAAAACTAACCCTTACGCTTACCCTAACCTAACCCTAACCCTAACCTTAACCCTAACACTAACCCTAACCCTAACCCTAAGCCTAACAGTAACCCTAGACCTAGATGGAACCCTAACCCTAACCCAAACCCTAAAACTAGACCTAACAAAAACCATAACCCTAAGCCTAACCCTAACCCTAATCCTAACCCTAACGCTAATCTATTCTTAAAGTCTATATCTATTCATGATTGAAATTGTATTTTTAATTCTAAAACTAACTATAACCCTTTCTCTACAACTAACCCTAACCCTAACCCTAACCCTAGACCTAACACTAAAACAAACCCTAAACCTAAACCTACTGCTACTCCTAACCCTTACCATTACCCTTAACCTAACCCTTTCCCTTCCCCTTTAACTAACCCTAACCCTATCACTATCACTAACCCTAATCCTAAAACCGGACCTAACCCAAACCCTAACCATAACCCTAGACCTTACCCAAAGCCTAACTGTAAACCAGGCCTAACCTTAATCTTAACCTTAACCCTAAGCTTAACCCTAACCCTAACTTTAACCCTAACCCTAACTTTAACCTTAACCTTAATCTCAACCCTAAGCCTAACCCTAACCCTAACACTAATCCTAACACTAACACTAACACTCACCTTAACCCTAACAATAACCCTTATCCTAACCCTGACCCTAACCCTAGACCTAACCGAAATCCTACCTCTAACCCTAACCCCAATATATTCTTAAAGTCAATATCTAATCATAACTGTAACCGTAAATCTCATTCTAACACTATCAATAACCCTTACTCTAAAACTAAACCTAACCTAAGACCTAACACTAACCTTAACCCTAACACTAACCCTAAGCCTAACCCTAACCCTAACCCTAACCCCAAACCTAACATTAATCCTACACCTTACCCTGACTCTAAACCTAACCCTAACCCTAACTCTGATCTAGTCTTAAAGTCTATATCTAATCATAACTGTAAGTGTAAATCTCATTCTAACACTACCAATAACCCTTACTCTAAAACTAACCCTAATCCTAGAACTAAATCTAAAAATCTAATCTAATCTATCCCTAAGTCTATATCTAATCATAACTGTAAGTATAAATCTAATTCTAAAACTAGCAATAACACTTATTCTACAACACACCCTAACCCTAACCCTACACCTAACCCTAACACTAACCCTAACACTAACAATAACCTTAAACTTAACGTTCACCTTAACCTTAACCTTAACCTTAACCCTAACCCTGAGCCTAACCCTAACCTTAACCCTAACCTTAACCTTAACCTTAACCCTAACCCTAACCCTTACCCTTACCCTTAACCCTTACCCTAACCCTTAACCTAGACATAATCCTAACCTTAACCCTAACCCTAACCCTAAACCTAGACCTAACCAAATACCTAACCCTAACCCTAACCCTTACCCTTACCCTTACCCTTACCCTAACCCTAGACCTAATATTAAAACTAACCCCAACCCTAACCCTTACCTTAGACCTAACCCTTAACCCTAACCCTAACCCTTAACCTAGACATAACCCTAACCTTAACCCTAACCCTAAACCTAGGCCTAACCAAAACCCTAAGCCTTACCCTAACCCTAACCCTAACCCTAGACCTAAACTTAAATCTAACCCTAACCCTAACCCAAATCCTAAGCCTAACCCTAACCTTAACCCTAACCCTAAGCCTTTCACCAATGTATTTGTAATGTCTGTATTTTTTCATAACTGTAAATGTAAATCTAATTAGAACACTAGCAATAACACTTATTCTACAACATACCCTAACCCTAACCCTAGACCTAACCCTAACATTAACCCTAACACTAACAATAACTTTAACTTTAACCTTAACCTTAACCTTAAACCTTAACCTAAACCTTAACCTTAACCCTAACCCTAACCCTAACCCTAAACCTAAACCTAAACCTAAACCTAAACCTAACCCTAAGACTAGACCTAACCCTTAAAGTAACCCTAGACATAGCCTGAACCCTAAACCTAACCCTAAACCGAACCCAAACCCAAACCTTAACACTAACCCTAACCCTAACCCTTACCCTTACCCTTACCCTTACCCTTACCCTTACCCTTACCCTTACCCTTACCCTAACCCTAACCCTAACCCTAACCCTAACCCTAATTTATTCTTAAAATCTATATCTAATCATTTCTGTTAGTGTGAATCTAATTCTATTACTAACTCATACCCCTAACTCTACAACTAACCCTAATCCTAACCCTTCCCTAACCGTAACCCTAACCCTAACCCTAACCCTGAGCCGAACCTCAACCCCAACCCTAACCCTATCCTAACCCTAACCGTAAACCTAACCCTAACCCTAACCCTAACCCTAACCCTAACCCTAACCCTAACCCTAATCTATTCTTAAAGTCTATATCTAATCATAACTGTAAGTATATTTCTAATTCGAACACTAACAATAACCCTTATTCTCCATCTAACCCTAACCATAACCCTAACACTTACCCTAACCCTAACACTAACCTTAACCCTAACCCTAACCCTGAGACTAACCTTAACCTTAAACTTAACCCTAACCCGAACTCTAACCCTAACCCTAAACCTAAACCTAATCCTAGACCTAATCCTAGACATAACCCTAACCCTAACCCTAAACCTTAACCTAGACCTAAGCAAAACCATAACCCTAACCGTTACCCTACACCTAACCGTTACCCTAACCCTAACCCTAACCCTAAACCTAACATTAACCTTGGACATAACCCTAATCTATTCTTAAAGTCTATATCTAATCATGACTAAAAGTGTATTTCTAATTCTAAAACTAACAATACCCCTTGCTATACCACTAACTCTAACCCTAACCCTAGACCTAACAATAAAACAAACCCTTACGCTATCCCTAACCCTAACCCTAACTTTAACCCTATCCATAACCCTAACCAAAACCCAAACCTTAACCTTAATTTTAACCTTACCCTTAATCTTAACCTTAACCTTAACCTTAACCTTGACCTTGACCTTAAACCTTAACCTTAACCTTAACCTTAACCTTAACCCTAACCCTAACCCTAAACCTAAACCTAACCCTAAGCCTAGACCTAACCCTTAAAGTAACCCTAGACATAGCCTGAACCCTAAACCTAACCCTAACCCTAACCCAAACCTTAACACTAACCCTAACCCTTACCCTTACCCTTACCCTTGCCCTTGCCCTTGCCCTTGCCCTAACCCTAACCCTAACCCTACCCCTAATACTTACACTAGACCTAACCCTAACAATAATCCTAGCCCTAACCAATAGCCTAACCCTCAACCTAACTCTTTCCTTAACCCTAAGCCTAACCCTAACCCTAATCTTAACCCTAAACCTAACACTCACGCTAAACCTTACCGTAACACTAACCTTAACAATACCCTAACCCTAAACCTAACCCTTAACCTTACCCTAACTTTAACCCTAAACCTAATCCTAGACATAACCCTAACCCTAACCTTATACCTAACACTGACACTAACCCTACCCCTTACCCTTTCCTTTACCCTTACTCTTACCCTTACACTTACGCTTACCCTTACCCTTACCCTTACCCTTACCCTTACCCTTACCCTGACCCTTACCCTTACCCTTGCCCTTGCCCAAACCCTAACCCTAACCCTAATCCTTACACTAGACCTAACCGTAACAATAACCCTAGACCTAACCCATAGCCTAACCCCTAGCCTAACCCTAACACTAACCTTAACCTTAACCCTAACCCTAAACCTATCCCTAACCCTAACCCTAACCCTAACCCTAACCATAACCCTGTCCCTCATCCTAACTCTAACTCTAACCCAACCCCAACCCTAACCCTAACCCTAACCCTAACCCTAACCCTAACCCTAACCCTAACCCTAAGCCTAATCTATTCTTAAAGTCTATATCTAATCATAACAGTAAGTATAGATCTAATTCTAACACTAGCAAAGACACTTACTCTACAATATACCCTAACCCTTGACCAAACCTTAACACTAGTCTTAACCCTAACCCTGAGGTTAACCTTAACCCTAAGCCTATCCCTAACCCTAACCCTAACCCTAGACATAACCCTAACCCTAACCCTAACCTTAAACCTACACCTAACCAAAACCCTTACCCTAACCCTAACCCTAACCCTAACCCTAATCTATTCTTAAAGTCTATATCTAATCATAACTGAAAGTGTATTTCTTATTCTAAAACTAACAATAAACCTTACTCTACAACTAACCGTAAACCTAACCCTAGACCTAACACTAAAACTGACCTTTACGCTAACCCTAACCTAACCCTAATCCTAACCGTAACCCTAACTTAAACCTTAACCTTAACCTTAACCTTAACCTTAACCTTAACCTTAACCTAAACCTTAACCTTAACCTTAACCTTTACCTTTACCTTAACCTTAACCTTAACCTTAACCTTAACCTTAACCTTAACCTAAACCTTAACCTTAATCCTAACCCTAACCCTCACCCTAATACTTACACTAGACCTAACCCTAACAATAATCCTAGACCTAGCCGATAGCCTAACCCTCAACCTAACTCTTACCTTAACCCTAAGCCTAAGCCTAACCCTAACCGTAATCTTAACCCTAACCCTAACACTCACGCTAAACCTTGGCGTAACACTAACCTTAACAATACCCTAACCCTAAACCTAACCCTTAACCTTACCCTAACTTTAACCCTAAACCTAATCCTAGACATAACCCTAACCCTAACCTTATACCTAACACTAACACTAACCCTACCCCTTACCCTTTCCTTTACCCTTACTCTTACCCTTACCCTTACGCTTACCCTTACCCTTACCCTTACCCTTACCCTTACCCTGACCCTTACCCTTACCCTTGCCCTTGCCCTTGCCCTTGCCCTTGCCCTTGCCCTAACCCTAACCCTAACCCTAATCCTTACACTAGACCTAACCGTAACAATAACCCTAGACCTAACCCATAGCCTAACCCCTAGCCTAACCCTAACACTAACCTTAACCTTAACCCTAACCCTAAACCTATCCCTATCCCTAACCCTAACCCTAACCCTTACCCTAACTCTAACCCTAAATTTAACCCTAAACCTAACCCTAACCTTAACCCAAGCTTTACCCTTACCCTAACCGTAACCCTAAGCCTGACAATAACGCTAAACCTAACACTAATCCTAAACTTTTTCCTCACCCTAACACTAACCCTAACCCTAACCCTGACCTAACCCTAATCTTTTCCTTAAAGTCTATATCTAATCACAACTGTAAGTATAAAAGTAATTCTAAAACTACCAATAACCCTTACTCTAAAACTAACCCTAATCCCAACCAGAAACCTAATCTATTCTTAAACTATATATCTAATCATAACTGTAAGTGTATATATAATTCTAACACTAGCAATAGCCCTTACTTTAAAACTAATCCTAACCCTAAATCTAGGCATAACCCTAACCATAACACTAACCCTAGACATAACCCTAACTCTAATCCTAACCCTAAACCTAACCCTTACCCTTACCCTAACTTTAACCCTAAACCTAACACTAGATATAACCCTATCCCTAACCCTAATTCTAGACCTAACACTAAAACTACCGATTACACTAACCCTACCCCTAAATCTAACCCTAACACTAGACCTAACACTATCACTCACAGTAAACCTAGACCTATCCAAAAGCCTAACCCTAACCTTAACCTTAACCCTAAGCCTTAGCCTAACCCTAACCCTAACCGTAACCCTAACCCTAACCCTAACCCTAACCCTAACCCTAACCCTAACCCTAACCCTAACCTTAGACCTAACACTAACACTAACACTAGCCCCGACCCTAACCCTAACCCTAACCCTAACCCTAACCCTTACTCTTACGCCTACCCTTACGCTTACCCTTACACTTACCCTTACCCTTACCCTTGCCCTTGCCCTAACCCTAACCCTAACCCGAACGCTAATCCTTGCACTAGAACTAACCCTAAAAATAACCCTAGACCTAACCCATAGCCTCACCCTAAACCTAACTCTAACCTTAACCTTAACCTTAACCTTAACCCTAAGCCTAACCCTAACCCTAACCCTAACCCTAACCCTAACCCTAACCCTAACCGTAACACTAAACCTAACCCTAACCTTATACTTAACCCAAACCCTAAGCCTAACCCTAATCCTAACACTCATGCTAAGCCTAGCCCTGACACTAACCTTAACCTTAACCCTAACCCTAACCCTAACCCTAACCCTAACCCTAACCCTTACCCTAACTCTAATCCTAAACCTAAACCTAAACATAACCCTAACCCTAACCCTAATCCGAGACCTAACACTAAAACTAACCGTTACACTAACCTTACCCCTAAATCTAACCCTAACACTAGTCCTAACCCTCACCCTAACAGTAACCCTAGACCTAACCGAAAGCCTAACCCTAACCCTTTCCCTTACCCTTACCCTAATCCTTACCCTAAACTTAACCCTAACCCTAACCCTAATCTATTCTTAAAATCTATATCTAATCATTTCTGTAAGTGTGAATCTAATTCTATTACTAAATCATACCCCCTTCCTATACAACTAACCCTAATCCTAACCCTACCCTAACCGTAACCATAACCCTAACCCTGACCCTGACCCTGACCCTGACCCTAACCCTAACCCTAACCCTAACCCTAACCCTAATCCTGAGACGAACCTCAACCCCAACCCTAACCCTATCCTAACCCTAACGATAAACCTAACCCTAACCCTAACCCTAACCCTAATCCCTAACCGTAACCCTAGACCTTAACCTAACCCTGACACAAACTTTAACCTTAACCTTAACCTCAACCCTAACCCTAACCCTAACGCTAATCCTTAAACTAGACCTAACCCTAACACTAACCCTAACCCTAACCCTAACCCTAGACCTTACCCTAACCCTGACACAAACTTTAACCTTAACCTCAACCCTAACCCTAACCCTAACGCTAATCCTTACACTAGACCTAACCCTAACCCTTACACTAACCCTAACCCTAACCCTAACCCTAATCCTAACCCTTGCCCTTACCATAACTCTAAGCCTAACCCTAATCCTAACACTCATGCTATGCCTAACCCTGATACTAACCTTAACCTTAACCCTAACCCTAACCATAACCCTAACCCTAAACCTAACCCTTACCCTAACTCTAACCCTAAACCTAACCCTAGACATAACCCTAACCCTCACCCTAGTTCTAGACCTAACACTAAAACTAACCGTTACACTAATCCTACCCCTAAATCTAACCCTAACACTAGACCTAACCCTAACAGTAACCCTAGACCTAACCGAAGGGTTAACCCATCTTAAACCCTAACCCTAACCCTTACCCTTACCCTAACCCTAATCTATTCTTAAAATCTATATCTAATCATTTCTGTTAGTGTGAATCTAATTCTATTACTAAATCATACCCCTTAACTCTACAACTAACCCTAATCCTAACCCTACCCTAACCGTAACCCTAACCCTAACCCTAACCCTGAGCCGAACCTCTCACCCCAACCCTAACCCTATCCTAACCCTAACCGTAAACCTAACCCTAACGCAAACCCTAGACCTTACCCTTACCCCAACACTAACTTTAACCTTAACCTGTACCTTAACCTAAACCCTAACCCTAACCCTAACCCTAACCCTAACCTTATCCCTAACCCTAACTCTAACCCTAAACCTAACCCTAGACATAACCCTTACCCCAATTCTAGACCTAACCAAAACCCTAACCCTAATCTATTCTTAATCTATTCTAATTCGAACACTAACAATAACCCTTATTCTCCATCTAACCCTAACCATAACCCTTACACTTACCCTAACCCTAACCCTAACACTAACCTTAACCCTAACCCTAACCCTAACCCTAACCCTAACCCTAAGCCTTACCCTGAGAGTAACCTTAACCTTAACCTTAACCTTAACCCTAACCCGAACTCTAACCCTAACCCTAACCCTAACCCTAACCCTAACCCTAAACCTAAACCTAATCCTAGACCTAATCCTAGACATAACCCTAACCCTAACCCTAACCCTAGACCTTACCCTAACACAAACTTTAACCTTAACCTTAACCTCAACCCTAACCCTAACCCTAACGCTAATCCTTACACTAGACCTAACCCTAACACTAACCTAAACCCTAACCCTAACCCTAACCCTATCCCTAACCCTTGCCCTTAACATAACTCTAAGCCTAACCCTAATCCTAACACTCATGCTAAGCCTAACCCTGACACTAACCTTAACCTTAAGCCTAACCCTAACCCTAACCCTAACCCTAGCCCTAATCTATTTTTAAAAGATATACAAAATTATAACTGTAAGTGTAAATCTAATTCTTACACTAGCAATAACACTTACTTTACAACTAACCTTAACCCTAGACCCAACCCTAACCCTAACACGAACCCTAACCCTATCCCTAACCCTAACCCTAACCCTAACCCAAACCCTAACCCTTAGTCTAGACCTAACAAAAGCTCTAACCCTAAACCTAATCTATTCTTAAAGTCTATATCTAATCATAACTGTAAGTGTATTTCTTATTCGAAAACTAAAAACAACCCTTACTCCACAACTTACCCTTACCCTAGACCTAAAACGAACACTAACATTATCACTAACCCTATCACTAACCCTAACCATAACCCTAACCCTAACACTAACCCTAACCCTAACCCTAACCCTAACCCTAACCCATACCCTAACCCTTACCCTAATCCTAACCCTAAGCCTAACCCTAACCCTAACCCTAACCCTAACCCTAACCCTAACCCTAATCCCAAGCCTATCACTAATCTTTTCTTAATGTCAATATGTAATCATAACTGTAAATGTAAATCTAACCCTAACACTAACAATAACCCTAAACCTAACCCTAAGCTTAACCCTAACCCTACCACTACCCCTACCCCTACCCCTATCCCTAACCCTTACTCTAACTCTAATCCTAACCCAAGACATAACCCTGACTATAACAATAATTCAAGACCTAACCAAAACTATAACCTTAACCCTATCCCTATACCTCTCCCTATCCTTATCCCTAATCTATTCTTAAAGTCTAAATCTAATCACAACTGTAAGTGTATTTCTAATTTTAAAACAAACAATAACCCTTACTCTACAAATAACCCTAACCCTAGACCTAACACTAACCCTAACCCTAACCCTAACCCTAACCCTAACCCTAAATCTAACCTTAACCCTAACCCTAACCCTACGCCTACCCCTACCCCTACCCCTACCCCTAACCCTAACCCTAACAGTAACCCTAGACATAACCAAAAGCCTAACCCTAAACCTAAACCTAACCTTAACATTAGCCTTAAGCTTAACCTTAACCTTAAGCCTAAGCCTAAGCCTAAGCTTAAGCCTAAGCCTAAGCCTAAGCCTAAGCCTAAGCCTAAGCCTAAGCCTAACCCTAACCCTAACCCTAACCCTAATTCTAACTCTAACTCTAACTCTAACTCTAACCCTAATCTATTCTTAAAGTCTATATCTAATCATAACTTTAAGTATAAATCTAATTCTAACACTAGCTATAACCCTTACTCTACACCATACCCTAACCCTAACCCTAGACCTAACCCTAACACTAATCTTAATCCTAACCCTAACCTTTACCCTAACTCTAACCCTAGACATAACCCTAATCCTAACCCCAAACCTAGATATAACCAAAACCATAACCCTAACGCTAATCTATTCTTAAAATCTATATCTAATCATAACTGAAAGTGTATTTGTAATTCTAAAACTAACAATAAACCTTACTTTAAAACTAACCCTAACAATAACCCTAGACCTAACACTAAAACTAACCCTTACGCTAACCCGAACCTAACCCTAACACTAAACCTAACCCTAACGCTAGACCTAACCCTAACAGCTACCCTACACCTAGCCCGAACCCTTACCCTAACCCTAACCCTAACCCTACAACTAACCCTAACCCTAACCCTAGTCCTAACACTAATCCTAACCCTAACCCATACAATTACCATTACCATTACGATTACCCTTACCCTTACCCTTACCCTTACCCTTACCCTTACCCTTACCCTTACCCTTCCCATAACCCTAACCCTAACCCTAACCCTATCTCTAATCCTAACACTAGACCTAACCCTAAACTTAACCCTAACCCTAATCCTAACACTAACGCTAAACCTAACCCTAACCATAACCCTAACCCTAACCCTAACCATAACCCTTTCACTCACCCTAACCCTAACTCTATCTCTAACCCAACCCTATCCCTAACCCTTACCCTTACCCTAACCCTAACCCTTACCCTTACCCTTACCCTTACCCTTACCCTTACCCTTACCCTTACCCTTACACTAACCCTTACCCTAACCCTAACCCTAATCTATTCTTAAAGTCTATATCTAATCATAACTGTAAGTATAAATCTAATTCTAACACTAGCAATAACCCTTACTCTACACCATACCCTAACCCTAACCCTAGACCTAACCCTAACACTAATCTTAACCCTAACCCTAACCGTAAACCTAATCCTAACGCTAGACCTAACCCTAACAGCTACCCTAGACCTAGCCCGAACCCTAACCCTAACCCTAACCCTACAACTAACCCTAACCCTAACCCTAGACCTAACACTAATCCTAACCCTAACCCTTACCATTACCACTACCATTACCCTTACCCTTACCCTTACCCTTACCCTTACCCTTACCCTAACCCTAACCCTATCTCTAATCCTAACACTAGACCTAACCTTAACCCTAACCCTAATCCTAACACTAACGCTAAATCTAACCCTAACCCTAACCATAACCCTAACCCTAACCCTAACCCTAACCCTAACCCTAACCATAACCTTTTCACTCACCCTAACCCTAACTCTATCTCTAACCCAACCCTATCCCTAACCCTAACCCTTACCCTTACCCTAACCCTAACCCTAACCCTTACCCTTACCCTTACCCTAACCCTTACCCTAACCCTAACCCTAACCCTAACCCTAACCCTAATCTATTCTTAAAGTCTATATCTAATCATAACAGTAAGTATAAATCTAATTCTAACACTAGCAATAACACTTACTCTACAACATACCCTAACCCTAACCCTAGACCAAACCTTAACACTAGTCTTAACCCTAACCCTAACCCTGAGTTTAACCTTAACCCTAACCCTCCCCTAACCCTAGACCTAAAACTAACCCTAACGCTAGACCTAACCCTGACCCTTACCCTTACCCCTAACTGTAAACCTAGACCTAGCCCGAACCCTAAACCTAACCCTAACCCTAATCCTACGACTAACCCTAACCCTAGACCAACCACTAATCCTAACCCTAACCCTTACCATTACCATTACCATTACCATTACCATTAGCCTTACCCTTACCCTTACCCTTACCCTTACCCTTACCCTTACCCTTACCCTAACCCTAACCCTATCTCTAATCCTAACACTAGACCTAACCCTAACCTTAAACCTAACCCTATTCTTAACACTAACGCTAATCCTAACCCTAACCCTAAACCTAACCCTTACCCTAACTATAACCCTTTCCCTCACCCTAACCCTAACTCTAACTCTAACTCTTACCCAACCCTAACCCTAATCTATTCTTAAAGTCTATTTCTAATCATAACAGTAAAAATAAATCTAATTCTAACACTAGCAAAAACACTTACTCTAAAACATACCCTAACTCTAACGCTAACCCTAACCTTAACCCTAACCCTAACCCTAGACATAACCCTAACCCTAACCCTAACCCTAAACCTAGACCTAACCAAAACCCTAACCCAAAGCCTAACCCTA
Organism: Triplophysa yarkandensis; assembly: GCA_033220385.1. NCBI lineage: Eukaryota > Metazoa > Chordata > Actinopteri > Cypriniformes > Nemacheilidae > Triplophysa > Triplophysa yarkandensis. Next base: position 16,443,774 of record CM065661.1, on the reverse strand, counting down.
ACCCTAATCTATTCTTAAAGTCTAAATCTAATCATAACTGAAAGTGTATTTCTTAGTCTAAAACTAAAAATAAACCTTACTCTACAACTAACCCTAACCTTAACCCTAGACCTAACACTAAAACTGACCCTTACGCTAACCCTAACCTAACACTAATCCTAACCCTAACCCTAACCCTAACCCTAACCCTAACCCTAACCCTAACCCTAACCTTAACCTTAACCTTAAACTTAACCTTAACCTTAACCTTAAACTTAAACTTAACCTTAACCTTAACCTTAATCTTAATCTTAACCTTAACCCTTACACTAGACTTAACCCTAACCCTTAACCTAACCCTAACCGTAAACCTAGACCTAGCCCGAACCCTAACCCTAAACTTAACCCTATCCCTAACCATAGCCCTAACCCTAACCCTACAACTAACCCTAACCCTAACTCTAGACCTAACACTAATCCTAACCCTAACCCTAACCCTATATCTAAAACTAGACCTAACCCTAACAATAACCCTAGACCTAACCCAAAGCCTATCGCTAAACCTAACCCTAACCTTATCCTTAACCTTAACCTTAACCTTAACCTTAACCTTAACCTTAACCTTAACCTTAACCTTAACCTTAACCTTAACCTTAACCTTAACCTTAACATTAACCTAAACCCTAACACTAACCCTAACCTTAACCCTAACGTTAACCTTAACCTTGACCCTAACCCTAACCCTAACCCTAACCCTAACCCTAACCCTTATCCTAACGCTAAACCTAACCCTAACCCTAACCCTAACCCTTAACCTAACCCTAACCCTTAACCTAACCCTAACCATAACCCTTTACATCAACCTCATCCTAACACTAACAATTATTCTAACCCTAACACTAACCCTAACCATAATCTATTCTTAAAGTCTATATCTAATCATAACTGTAAGTATAAATTGAAGTCTAACACGAACAATAACCCTTCCACTACAACTCACCCTAACCCTAGACCTAACACTAACCTTAACTCTAACCCTAACCCTAACACTAGACCTAAACTTAACGCTAACCCTAACCTAATCCTAACAGTAACCCTATACCTAACACAAAGCCTAACCCTAAAATTAACCCTAACCCTAACCCTAACCCTAATCTTAACCCTAACCCTAACCCTAAACCTAAGCCTAAGCCTAAGCCTAAGCCTAAGCCTAAGCCTAAGCCTAAGCCTAAGCAAAACCGTAACCCTAGCCATAAGATTAACCCAAATCCTACCCCTACCTCTACCTCTAACCCTAACACTAACACTAGACCTAACCTTAACCCTAACCCTAACCTAATCCTAACAGTAACTCTATACCTAACACAAAGCCTAACCCTAAAACTAACCCTAACCCTAACCCTAATCTTAACCCTAACCCTAACCCTAAGCCTACGCCTAAGCGTAGTCGTAAGCCTAAGCCTAAGCCTAAGCCTAAGCAAAACCGTAACCCTAGCCATAAGTTTACCCTAATCCTAACACTAACGCTAAACCTAACCCTAACCCTTATCATAATCCTAATCCTTTCCCTCAACCTAACCCTTGTCTAATTAAAGTCAATATATTATCATAACTGTAAGTTTAAATCTAATCCTACCATTAACCCTGACCCTTAACCTTACCCTTACTCTAACCCTAGACCTAACCCTTACCCTAGACCTAACCCTGACTCTAACCTTAACCTTAACCTTAACCTTAACCTTAACCTTAACCTTAACCTTAACCTTAACCCTAACCCTAACCCCAATCTATTCTTAAAGTATATATCTAATCTTAACTGTAAATGTAAATCTTATTCGAACACCAGCAATATCCCTCACTTTACAACTAACCCTAACCCTAGACCTAACCCTAACACTAACTCTACCCTACCCTACCCTACCCTACCCTACCCTACCCTACCCTACCCTACCCTAACCCTAACCCTTACTCTAATTCTAAACCTAACCCTTACCCTAACACTAGACCTAACACAAAGCCTAACCCTAAAACTAATCCTAACCTTAACCCTAACCTTAACCCTAAGCCTGAGTCTAAGCTTAAGCCTAAGCCTATGCAAAACCCCAACCCTAGCCCTAAGCCTAACAATAATCCTATTCCTTTCCCTTACCCTTACCCTAACCCTAGTCTATGCTTAAAGTCAATATCTAATCATAAATGTAAGTTTAACTCTATTTCTACAACTAACCCTAACCCTAATCATAATCCTAATCCTTTCCCTCAACCTAACCCTATTCTATTCTTAAAGTCAATATATTATCGTAACTGTAAATTTAAATCTAATTCTACCATTAACCCTAACCCTGACCATTAACCTTACCCTTACCCTAACCCTAGACCTAACCCTTACCCTAGACCTAACCCTAACTCTAACCTTAACCTTAACCTTAACCTTAACCTTAACCTTAACCTTAACCTTAACCTTAACCTTAACCTTAACCTTAACCTTCCTATCCCT
>CM065661.1:16386298-16438798 GCA_033220385.1 Triplophysa yarkandensis | reverse complement strand
CCCTAATATATTCTTAAAGTCTATATCTAATCATGACTAAAAGTGTATTTCTAATTCTAAAACTAACAATAACCCTTACTCTACCACTAACTCTAACCCTAACCCTAGACCTAACAATATAACGAACCCTTACGCTAACCCTAACCCTAACCCTAACTTTAACGCTAATCCTTACACTAGACCTAACCCTAACACTAACCTTAACCATAACCCTAATCCTAACCCTTGCCCTTACCCTAACTCTAAGCCTAACCCTAATCCTAACACTCATGCTAAGCCTAACCCTGACACTAACCTTAACCCTAACCCTAACCCTAAACCTAACCCTTACCCTAACTCTAACCCTAAACCTAACCCTAGACATAACACTAACCCTAACCCTAATTTTAGACCTAACACTAAAACTAACCGTTACACTAAACCTACGCCTAAATCTAACCCTAACCCTAACCCTAACGCTAATCTATTCTTAAAATCTATATCTAATCATTTCTGTTAGTGTGAATCTAATTCTATTACTAACTCATACCCCCTAACCCTAATCCTAACACTCATGCTAAGCCTAACCCTGACACTAACCTTAACCTTAACCCTAACCCTAACCCTAAACCTTAACTTTAACCTTAACCTTAACCTTAACCTTAACCTTAACCTTAACCTTAACCTTAACCTTAACCCTAACCCTAATCCTAAACCTAACCCTTACCCTAACACTAACCCTAAATCTAACCCTAGACATAACCCTAACCCTAATCCGAGACCTAACACTAAAACTAACCGTTACACTAACCTTACCCCTAAATCTAACCCTAACGCTAGACCTAACCCTCACCCTAACAGTAACCCTAGACCTAACCCAAAGCCTAACCTTAACCTTAACCCTAACCTTAACCCTAACCCTAACCCTAACCCTATACCTAAACCTAACCCTAACCCTAACCTTTACTCTTACCCTTACCCTTACCCTAACCCTAACCCTAACCCTAACCCTAACCCTAATCCTTACCCTAACCCTAACCCTAACCCTAACCCTAACCCTAACCCTAACCCTAACCCTAATCTATTCTTAAAATCTATATCTAATCATTTCTGTAAGTTTGAATCTAATTCTATTACTAACTCATACCCCCTTACTATACAACTAACCCTAATCCTAACCCTACCCTAACCGTAACCCTAAACCTGACCCTGACCCTAACCCTAACCCTAACCCTAACCCTAACCCTAATCCTGAGACGAACCTCAACCCCAACCCTAACCCTATCCTAACCCTAACCGTAAACCTAACCCTAACCCTAAGCCTAACCCTAACCCTAACCCTAACCCTAACCCTAACCCTAACCCTATCCCTAGACCTTACCCTAACCCTGACACAAACTTTAACCTTAACCTCAACCCTAACGCTAACGTTAATCCTTACACTAGACCTAACCCTAACCCTAACACTAACCTTAACCCTAACCCTAACCCTAATCCTAACCCTTGCCCTTACCCTAACTCTAAGCCTAACCCTAGACATAATCCTAACACTCCTGCTAAGCCTAACCCTGACACTAACATTAACCCTAACCCTTACCCTAACCCTAAAACTAACCCTTACCCTAACTCTAACTCTAAACCTAACCCTAGACATAACCCTAACCCTAATTTTAGACCTAACACTAAAACAAACCATTACACTAACCCTACCCCTAAATCTAACCCTAACACTAGACCTAACCCTAACCCTAACAGTAACCCTAGACCTAACCGAAAGGCTAACCCTATCTTTAACCCTAACCCTTACCCTTACCCTTACCCTAACACTAACCTTAACCTTAACCTTAACCTTAACCTTAACCTTTACCCTAACCCTAAACCTAACCCTAACCCTAACCCTAACCCTAACCCTTTCCCTAACCCTAACCCTAACCCTAACCCTAACCTTAACCCTTACCCTAACTCTAACCCTAAATTTAACCCTAAACCTAACCCTAAGGCTTTTGGTTAGGGTTAGGGTTAGAGTTAGGGTTAGGGTTAGGGTTAGGCTTAGGCTTAGGCTTAGGATTAGGCTTAAGGTTAAGGTTAAGCTTAAGGCTAATGTTAAGGTTAGGTTTAGGGTTAGGTTTTTGGTTATGTCTAGGGTTACTGTTAGGGTTAGCGTTAGGGTTAGGGTTAGGGTTAAGGGTAGGCGTAGGGTTAGGGTTAGGGTTAGGGTTAAGGTTAGATTTAGGGTTAGGGTTAGGGTTAGGGTTAGGGTTAGGGTTAGGGTTAGGGTTAGGGTTAGGGTTAGTGTTAGTGTTAGTGTTAAGTCTAGGGTTAGGGTTATTTGTAGAGTAAGGGTTATTGTTAGTTTTAAAATAATAAATACACTTACAGTTGTGATTAGATTTAGACTTTAAGAATAGATTAGGGATAAGGATAGGGAGAGGTATAGGGATAGGGTTAAGGTTAGAGTTTTGGTTAGGTCTTGAATTATTGTTATAGTTAGGGTTATGTCATGGTTTAGGATTAGAGTTAGAGTAAGGGTTAGGGGTAGGGGTAGGGGTAGGGGTAGTGGTAGGGTTAGGGTTAAGCTTAGGGTTAGGTTTAGGGTTATTGTTAGTGTTAGGGTTAGATTTACATTTACAGTTATGATTACATATTGACATTAAGAATAGATTAGTGATAGGCTTGGGACTAGGGTTAGGGTTAGGGTTAGGGTTAGGGTTAGGGTTAGGGTTAGGGTTAGGCTTAGGGTTAGGGTTAGGGTTAGGGTTAGGGTAAGGGTTAGGGTTAGGGTTAGGGATAGGGTTAGTGATAATGTTAGGGTTCGTTTTAGGTCTAGGCTAAGGGTAAGTTGTGGAGTAAGGGTTGTTTTTAGTTTTCGAATAAGAAATACACTTACAGTTATGATTAGATATAGACTTTAAGAATAGATTAGGTTTAGGGTTAGAGCTTTTGTTAGGTCTAGACTAAGGGTTAGGGTTTGGGTTAGGGTTATGTCTAGGGTTAGGGCTAGGGTTAGGGTTAGGGTTAGGGTTAGGGAAAGGGTTAGGGAAAGGGTTAGGGTTCGTGTTAGGGTTAGGGCTGGGTCTAGGGTTAAGGTTAGTTGTAAAGTAAGTGTTATTGCTAGTGTTAGAATTAGATTTACACTTACAGTTATAATTTTGTATATCTTTTAAAAATAGATTAGGGTTAGGGTTAGGGTTAGGGTTAGGGTTAGGGTTAGGCTTAGGCTTAGGCTTAGGCTTAGGCTTAGGCTTAGGGTTAAGGTTAAGGTTAAGGTTAAGGTTAAGGTTAAGGTTAAGGTTCAGGTTAATGTTAGGTTTAGGTCTAGGGTTAGGGTTAGTTGTAGAGTATGTGTTACAGTTAGTATTAGAATTAGAATTAAACCTACAGTTATGATTAGATATATACTTTAAGAATAGATTAGGGTTAGGTCTAGGGTTAGGTCTAGGGTTATGATAAGGGTTAGGTCTAGGGTTAGCGTTAGGTTTAGGATTAAGGCTAGGTTATGACTAGGGTTAGTGTTATGGTTAGGGTTATGTCTAGGTTTAGGGTTAGGATTAGTTGTAAAGTAAGGGTTATTGCTAGTGTTAGAATTATATTTACACTTACAGTTATGATTAGATATATAGTTTAAGAATAGATTAGGTTTATGGTTAGGATTAGGGTTAGTTTTAGAGTAAGGATTATTGGTAGTTTTAGAATAACTTTTATACTTACAGTTATGATAAGATGTAGACTTTAAGAATAGGTTAGGATCAGGGTTCGTCTTAGGGTTACATTTAGTTGTAGAGTTAGGGTTATTGTTAGTGTTAGAATTAGATTTACAATTACTGTTACGATTAGATATAGACTTTTAGATAAGGTTTGGGATAGGGTTAGTCTTGGGGTTATGTATAGATTTAGAGTTAGGGTTATGGTTATATATAGGGTTAGTAATAGGGTTAGTGTTAGAGATGCTATTCGATTTACTCTTTGAGAAAGCATTAGGGATAATGTTAGGGTAAGGGCTAACGTTAGGGTTAGGGTAAGGGTTAGGGTTAGTTCTAAGGTTAGGGTTATGGTAGGGTTAGGATTAGGATTAGGGTTAGTTGTAGAGTTAGGGGGTAAGATTTAGTGTTAGAATTAGCCTAACACTTTTATTAGAATTAGCCTTACACTTTTACACTAATTATTAGATATAGACTTTTAGAATAGATTAGGGTTAGGGTTAGGGTTAGGGTTAGGGTTAGGGTTAGAGTTAGAGTTAGGTCTAGGGTTATTGTTAGGGTTAGGTCTAGTGTAAGGATTACGGGATAAGGTTAGGGAAAGGGCAAGGGCAAGGGCAAGGGCAACGGCAAGGGTAAGGGTTAGGGTTAGTGTTATCGTTAGGTCTAGGGTTAGGGTTAGGTTTAGTTGTAGGGTTAGGGTTAGGGTTAGGGTTAGGGTTAGGTCTCGTGTTAGTGTTAGGTTTAGGTTTAGGGTTAGGGTTAGGGTTAGCATATGGGTTAGTTTTAGTGTTAGGTCTAGGGTTACGGTTAGGGTTAGTGGTAGAGTAAGGGTTATTGTTAGTTTTAGAATTAGAAATACACTTTCAGTTATGATTAGATGTAGACTTTAAGAATAGATTAGGGTTAGGGTTAGGTGCAGGGTTTGGGTTTGGGTTAGGGTTTTTGTTAGGTCTAGGTTTAGGGTTAGGATTAGGGTGAGGGTTGTGTCTAGGTTTAGGGTTAGTGTTAGAGATAGGGCTACGGTTAAAGTTAAGCTCAGGGTTAGGGTTAGGGTTAGGTCTAGGGTTGGGTAAGTTGTAGAGTAAGTGTTATCGCTAGTGTTAGAGTTAGATTAATACTTACAGTTATGATTAGATATAGAATTTATGAATAGATTAGGGTTAGGGTTAGGATTTGGGTTAGGGTTTTGGTTAGGTCTAAGTTTAGGGTTAGGATTAGGATGAGGGTTATGTCTAGGAATAGGGTTAGGGTTAGGGTTAGGGTTAGGGTTAGGGTTAGAGTAAGGGTTACGGTTAAGGTTAAGCTTCGGGTTAGGTCTAGGGTTGGGTAAGTTGTAGAGTAAGTGTTATCGCTAGTGTTAGAGTTAGATTAATACTTACAGTTATAAATAGATATAGAATTTATGAATAGATTAGGGTTAGGATCAGGGTTAGGGTTAGTGTAAGGGTTAGGGTTTGGGTTTGGGTTTGGGTTTGGGTTGGGGTTTGGGTTTGGGTTAGGGTTAGGGTTTGGGTTAGGTTCAGGGTTAGGGTTTGTTGTAGAGTAAGGGTTATTAAAAGTGTTAGAATTAGAAATACACTGACAGTTATGATTAGATATAGACTTTAAGAATAGATTAGGGTTAGGGTTAGGGTTAGAGTTACGGTTGGGGTTAGGGTTAGGTCTAAGTTTAGGGTTAGTTTTAAAGTAAGGTTTATTGTTAGTTTTAAAATTAGATTTATACTTGCAGTTATGATTAGATTATTAGGATTAGGGTTATGTTTAGGGTTAGTGTAAGGTTTAGGGTTAGAGTTAGGGTTAAGGTTATTGTTTGGGTTAGGTCAAGGGTTTGGGTTAGTTGTAAAGTAAGGGTTATTGCTAGTTTTAGAATGAGATTTATATTTACAGTTATGATTAGATATATACTTTAAGAATGGATTAGGGTTAGGTTTTGGGTTCGGGTTAAGTTTAGGGTAAGGTTTAGATTTAGGGTTAGGGTTAGGTCTAGGGTTATGTCTAGGGTTAGTGTTAGGGTTAGGGTTAGGGTTAGGGTAAGAGTTAGAGTTAGAGTTAGAGTTAGAGTTAGAGTTAGAGTTAGAGTAAGGGTTAGGGGTAGGGTTAAGGTTGGGGTTAGGCATAGGGTTTAGGTTAGGATTAGGGTTAGGTTTAAGGTTAGTTTTAGTCTTAGGTCTAGGGTAAGGGTTAGCTGTAGAGTAAGGGTTATTGCTAGTGTTAGAAGGAGATTTACACTTACAGTTATGATTAGATAAATACTTTAAGAATAGATTAGGGTAAGGGTAAGGGTTAGGGTTAGTTGTAGAGCAAGGGTTTTAGTTAGTGTTAGAATTAGATTTACTCTTACAGTTATGATTAGATATTTACTTTATATATAGATCGGTGTTAGTGTCAGGGATAGAGTTTCGGTTAGGTCTAGGGTTGGGGTTAGGGTTAGGTCTAGTGTAAGGATTAGGGTTAGGGTTAGGGTTAAGGCAAGAGCAAGGGCAAGGGCAAGGGCAAGGGCAAGGGTAAGGGTATGGGTAAGTGTAAGGGTAAGGGTAATGGTAAGGGTAAGCGTAAGGGTTAGGGTTAGGGTTAGGGTTAGGGTTAGGGTTAGGGTTAGTGTTAGTGTTATTGTTAGGTTTAGGGTTAGGGTTAGGGTTAGGTTTAGGTTTAGGTTTAGGTTTAGGTTTAGGGTTGGGTTAAGGTTAGGGTTAGGGTTAGGGTTAGGGTTAGGGTTAGGGTTTGGGTTAAAGTTAAGATTAATTTTAAGGTTAAGGTTAAGGTTAAGGTTAAGGTTAAGGTTAAGGTTAAGGTTAAGGTTAAGGTTTAGGTTAAGGTTAAGGTTAAGGTTAAGGTTAGGGTTAAGTTTAGGGTTAGGGTTATAGTTAGGTTTAAAGTTAGGGTTAGGGTTAGAGTAAGGGTTTGTTTTATTGTTAGGTCTAGGGTTAGGGTTAGAGTTAATGGTAAAGTAAGGGTTATTGTTAGGTTTTGAATTAGAAATACACTTTTAGTCATGATTAGATATAGACTTTAAGAATAGATTAGGGTTATGTCTAGGGTTAGGGTTATGTCTAGGGTTAGGGTTAGGGTTAGGGTTAGGGTTAGGTTTAGGGTTAGGTTTAGGGTTCAGGCTATGTCTAGGGTTACTTTAAGGGTTTGGGTTATGGTTAGGTCCAGTCTTAGTGTTAGGTTTAGGTTTATTAGGATTAGGGTTAGGGTTAAGGTTAAGGTTAAGGTTAAGGTTAAGGTTAAGGTTAGGGTTAGGGTTAGGGTTAGGGTTAGGGTTAAAGTTAAGGTATAGGTAAAGGTTAAGGTTAAGGTTAAGGTTAAGGTTAAGGTTAAGGTTAAGGTTAAGGTTAAGGTTAAGGTTAAGGTTAAGGTTGGGGTTGAGGTTCGGCTCAGGGTTAGGGTTAGGGTTATGTTTAGGGTTACGGTTAGGGTTAGGGTTAGGGTTAGTTTTAGAGTTAGGGGGTATGAGTTATTAATAGAATTAGATTCACACTTACAGAAATTATTAGATATAGATTTTAAGAATAGATTAGGGTTAGGGTTAGGGTTAGGGTAAGGATTAGGGTTAGGGTTAGGGTTAGGGTTAGGGTAAGGGTAAGGGTAAGGGTAAGGGTAAGGGTAAGGGTAAGGGTAAGGGTAAGGGTAAGGGTAAGGGTAAGGGTAAGGTTAAGGGTTAGGGTTCAAATTAGGGTTAAGGTTAGGGTTAGGCTTTCGGTTAGGTCTAGGGTTACTGTTAGGTCTAGGGTTAGGTCTAGTGTTAGGGTTAGATTTAGGGGTAGGGTTAGTGTAACGGTTAGTTTAGTGTTAGGTCTAGAATTAGGGTTAGGGTTAGGGTTATGTCTAGGGTAAGTTTAGGGTTAGAGTTAGGATAAGGGTTAGGGTTAAGGTTATTGTTAGGGTTAGGCTTAGCATGAGTGTTAGGATTTGGGCTAGGGTTAGGGTTAGTGTTAGGCTTAGGCTTAGGCTTAGGCTTAGGTTTAGGCATAGGCTTAGGCATAGGCTTAGGCTTAGGCTTAGGCTTAGGCTTAGGCTTAGGCTTAGGCTTAGGCTTAGGCTTAGGCTTAGGGTTAAGGTTAGAGTTAGGTTTGGGGTTAGGCTATGGGTTAGGTTATGGGTTATGTCGTGGGTTATTGTAAGGGTTAGGTCTAGTGTAAGGATTAGGTTTAGGTTTATGGTTAGGGCAAGGGCAAGGGAAAAGGCAAGGGTAAGGGTGGGGGTAAGGGTAAGGGTAAGCGTAAGGTTGAAGGATTAGGGTTAGTGTTAGTGTTAGTTTTAGTGTTAGGTCTAAGGTTCGGCTTAGGGTTAGGGTTAGGGTTAGGCTAAGGGTTAGGGTTAGGGTTAAGGTTAAGGTAAGGGTTAGGATTTTGGTTAGGCCTAGGGTTACTGTTAGTGTAAGGGTTAGGTCTAGTGTTAGGGTTAGATTTAGGGTTAGGGTAAGAGTAAGGGTAAGGTTTAGGTTTAGTGTTAGGGTTAGGGTTATGTCTAGGGTTAGGTTAAGGGTTAAAGTTAGGTTAAGGGTAATGGTAAGTTTTAAATTTAGTGTTAGGGTTAGGGTTAAGGTTAGTATTAGGGTAAGGTTTAGCTTGTGTGTTAGGGTTAGGGTTAGGGTTAAAATTAGGGTTACGGTTAGGGTTAGGCTTAGGCTTAGGGTTAAGGTGAAGGTAAGAGTTAGGTTGAGGGTTAGGCTAACGGTTAAGTCTAGGGTTATTGTTATGGTTAGGTCTAGTGTAAGGATTAGGGGTGGGGTTAGGGTTAGGGTTAGGGTTAGGTTTAGGTTTAGGGTTAGTGTTAGGGTTAGGGCAAGGGCAAGGGCAAGGGCAAGGGCAAGGGCAAGGGCAAGGGCAAGGGCAAGGGTAAGGGCAAGGGCAAGAGCAAGGGTAAGGGTAAGGTTATGTGTAAGGGTTAGGGTTAGGGTTAGTGTTTGGGTTAGGGTTAGGGTTAGATTTAGGGTTCAGGCTATGTGTAGGGTTACTTTAAGGGTTCGGGTTAGGTCTAGTCTTAGGGTTAGGTTTAGGTTTAGGTTTAGGTTTAGGTTTAGGTTTAGGTTTAGGTTTAGGTTTAGGTTTAGGTTTAGGTTTAGGTTTAGGGTTAGGGTTAGGGTAAGGTTTAGCGTGTGTGTTAGGGTTAGGGTTAGGGTTAAAATTAGGGTTACGGTTAGGGTTAGGCTTAGGCTTAGGGTTAAGGTGAAGGTAAGAGTTAGGTTGAGGGTTAGGCTAACGGTTAAGTCTAGGGTTATTGTTATGGTTATGTATAGTGTAAGGATTAGGGGTGGGGTTAGGGTTAGGGTTAGCGTAAGGGTTTGTTTTATCGTTAGGTCTAGGGTAAGGGTTAGAGTTAGTGGTAGAGTAAGGGCTATTGTTAGTTTTTGAATTAGAAATATACTTTTAGTCATGATTAGATATAGACTTTAAGAATAGATTAGGGTTATGTCTAGGTTAGGGTTAGGGTTAGGGTTAGGGTTAGGGTTAGGGTTAGGGTTAGGGCTAGGGCTAGGGTTAGGGTTAGGGTTAGTGTTAGGGTTTGGGTTAGGGTTAGATTTAGGGTTAGGTTTAGGGTTCAGTCTATGTCTAGGGTTACTTTAAGGGTTATGGTCAGTTTTAGGTCTAGACTTAGGGTTAGGTTTAGGTTTAGGGTTAGGGTTAGGGTTAGGGTTAGGCTTAGGGTTAAGGTGAAGGTAAGAGTTAGGTTGAGGGTTAGGCTAACGGTTAAGTCTAGGGTTATTGTTATGGTTAGGTATAGTGTAAGGATTAGGGGTGGGGTTAGGGTTAGGGTTAGCGTAAGGGTTTGTTTTATCGTTAGGTCTAGGGTAAGGGTTAGAGTTAGTGGTAGAGTAAGGGCTATTGTTAGTTTTTGAATTAGAAATATACTTTTAGTCATGATTAGATATAGACTTTAAGAATAGATTAGGGTTATGTCTAGGTTAGGGTTAGGGTTAGGGTTAGGGTTAGGGTTAGGGCTAGGGCTAGGGTTAGGGTTAGGGTTAGTGTTAGGGTTTGGGTTAGGGTTAGATTTAGGGTTAGGTTTAGGGTTCAGTCTATGTCTAGGGTTACTTTAAGGGTTATGGTCAGTTTTAGGTCTAGACTTAGGGTTAGGTTTAGGTTTAGGGTTAGGGTTAGGGTTAGGGTTAGGGTTAGGGTTAGGGTTAGAGTTAGGGATAGGGTAAGGGTTAAGGTTAGGATTAGGGTTAAAGTTAAGGTTAATGATAAGGTTAAGGTTAAGGTTAAGGTTAAGGTTAAGGTTAAGGTTAAGGTTAAGGTTAAGGTTAAGGTTAAGGTTAAGGCTAGGGTTAGGGTTAGGGTTATGGTTAAGGTTAAAGTTAGGGTTAGGGTTAGCGTAAGCGTTTGTTTTATTTTTAGGTCTAAAGTTAGGGTTAGAGTTAGTGGTAGAGTAAGGGTTATTGTTAGTTTTTGAATTAGAAATACACCTTTAGTCATGATTAGATATAGACTTTAAGAATAGATTAGGGTTATGTCTAGGGTTAGTGTTAGTGTTAGCGTTAGGGTTAGGGTAAGGGTAAGGGTTAGGATTAGAGTTAGGGTTAGGGGTAGGGTTAAGGTTAGGATTAGGCATAGGGTTTAGGTTAGGGTTAGGGTTAGGGTTAGGGTTAGGGTTAGGGTTAGGGTTAGGGTTAGGGTTATGATTAGGGTTAGTGTTAGGGCTAGGGCAAGGACTAGGGTTAGGTTAAGGGTTAGGCTTAGGCTTAGGGTTAAGGTTAATGTTAAGGTTAGGGTTAAGTTTATATTTAGGATTTGGGTTAGGTCTGGGGTTACTGTTAGTGTTAGGCTTAGGGTTAGGGTTAGGGTTAGGGGTGAGGGTAGGGTTAGGGTTAGGGTTAGGGTTAGGGTTAGGGTTAGGGTTAGGGTTAGGGTTAGGGTTATGGTTATGGTTATGGTTAGGGTTAGTGTTAGGGCTAGGACAAGGACTAGGGTTAGGGTTAGGCTTAGGCTTAGGGTTAAAGTTAATGTTAAGGTTAGGGTTAAGTTTATATTTAGGATTTGGGTTAGGTCTGGGGTTACTGTTAGTGTTAGGGTTAGGGGTAGGGGTAGGGTTAGGGGTAGGCGTAGGGATAGGATTAGGGTTAGGGTTAAGGTTAGATTTAGGGTTAGGGTTAGGGTTAGGGTTAGGGTTAGGGTTAGGGTTAGTGTTAGGTCTAGGGTTAGGGTTATTTGTAGAGTAAGTGTTATTGTTAGTTTTAAAATTAGAAATACACTTACAGTTGTGATTAGATTTAGACTTTAAGAATAGATTAGGTTTAGGGTTAGAGCTTTTGTTAGGTCTAGACTAAGGGTTAGGGTTTGGGTTAGGGTTATGTCTAGGGTTAGGGCTAGGGTTAGGGTTAGGGTTAGGGTTAGGGTTAGGGATAGGGTTAGGGTTTGTGTTAGGGTAAGGGTTGGGTCTAGGGTTAAGGTTAGTTGTAAAGTAAGTATTATTGCTAGTGTTAGAATTAGATTTACACTTACAGTTATAATTTTCTATATCTTTTAAAAATAGATTAGGGTTAGGGTTAGGGTTAGGGTTAGGGTTAGGGTTAGGGTTAGGGTTAGGGTTAGTGTTAGGGTTAGGTCTAGGGTTAGGGTTAGTTGTAGAGTATGTGTTACATTTAGTATTAGAATTAGAATTACACTTACAGTTATGATTAGATATATACTTTAAGAATAGATCAGGTTTAGGGTTAGGTCTAGGGTTAATATAAGGTTAAGGTCTAGGATTAGCGTTAGGTTTAGGATTAGAGTTAGGGTTATGTCTAGGGTTAGGGTTATGCCTAGGTTTAGGGTTAGGATTAGTTTTAAATTAAGGGCTATTGCTAGTGTTAGAATTATATATAATTCTAATTCTAACACTAACTATAAATCTTACTCTACAACTAACCCTAACCCTAACCCTAATCTATTCTTAAAGTTAATATCTTATCATAACTGTAAGTGTAAATCTCATTTTAACACTAGCAATAACCCTTACTCTATACCTAAACCTAGCCCTAGACCTAACACTAACACTAATCTTAACCCTAACACGATAACTGACCCTACTTCTAAGCCTAACTCTAACCAAAACCCTGCCCCTAACACTAACTCTAAACCCTAACCCTAACCCTAATCTATTCTTAAAGTCTATATCTATTCATGACTGAAATTGAATTTTTAATTCTAAAACTAACTATAACCCTTTCTCTACAACTAATCCTAACCCTAACCCTAACCCTAGACCTAACACTAAAACAAAACCTAAACCTAACCCTACTGCTACCCCTAACCCTAAATATACAACTAACCTTTACCCTAGACCTAACACTAATCCTAACCCTAACCCTAACCCTAACCCTTACCATTACCCTTAACCTAACCCTAACCCTAACCCTAACCCTTTCCCTTCCCCTTTAACTAACCCTATCACTAACCCTAATCCTAAAACCGGACCTAACCCAAACCCTAACCATAACCCTAGACCTTACCCAAAGCCTAACCGTAAACCTAGCCCTAACCTTAATCTTAACCTTAACCTTAAGCTTAACCCTAACCCTAACTTTAACCCTAACCCTAACCTTAACCTTAATCTTAACCCTAAGCCTAACCCTAACCCTAACACTAATCCTAACACTAACACTAACCCTCACCTTAACCCTAACATTAACCCATATCCTAACCCTGACCCTAACCCTAGACCTAACCGAAATCCTACCTCTAACCCTAACCCCAATATATTCTTAAAGTCAATATCTAATCATAACTGTAACTGTAAATCTCATTCTAACACTATCAATAACCCTTACTCTAAACCTAAACCTAACCTAAGACCTAACACTAACCTTAACCCTAACACTAACCCTAAGCCTAACCCTAACCCTAACCCTAACCCTAAGCCTAACCCTAAGATAACCCTAACCCTAACCCTAACCCCAAACCTAACATTAATCCTACACCTTACCCTGACTCTAAACCTAACCCTAACCCTAACTCTGATCTATTCTTAAAGTCTATATCTAATCATAACTGTAAGTGTAAATCTCATTCTAACACTACCAATAACCCTTACTCTAAAACTAACCCTAATCCTAGAACTAAAACTAAAAATCGAATCTAATCTATCCCTAAGTCTATATCTAATCATAACTGTAAGTATAAATCTAATTCTAAAACTAGCAATAACACTTATTCTACAACACACCCTAACCCTAACCCTAACCTTAACCCTAACCTTAACCCTAACCTTAACCCTAACCCTAACCCTAACCCTAACCCTTACCCTTAACCCTAACCCTAACCCTAACCCTTAACCTAGACATAATCCTAACCTTAACCCTAACACTAAACCTAGACCTAACCTAAACCCTAACCCTGATGTAACCCGCCTAAAAAAGGGTTAAACAGTTCATTGTAATTAATTATTATCATTAATTACTAATAATTTACTTTATGAGTAATGGGGCTTTTATTTTGAAAAATAAAATTTTTTGCGGAAAAACCGGAAGTAGCGCACTTAAAACTTCCGTTCGCGTAACACCGCTAAAAATCAGATGGAGCGCTGTTTCGTGTTCTCCCACGAGTTGAGAACACAAACTTTGAAGAAAAGTTTGAGAGCCATCCAGAAATCGTTTTAATCTGTCCTGGTTTCTCATATTGAAGATCCTCTCTTGGTCGGGTTTTTTTCTTTTTTCATGGACGAGCAGAAGTTCCAGAAGCTCCAGTCCTTGAATCATATTAAGGAACCATTGATCCATAGATGGCGAGCCTTCCCAATGAGCCCTGAACATCTACCACAGCATTCCGGAAGCCTGTGGTAGGATTGTGTCAGTTCCCCGAACCGGCACCAACGAGATTTTCCCTTTCGAGTGTTTACCCTTGATTTTTCCCTTTTACTTACTGATTTAAACCCTGGATTGAACTCTGAAATTCCTAAGGACGATTTCCAAGGAACATTTTCAAGAAGGACATTTTATTTTATTTTATTCAAAATGTTATTTTGGGCCCATAGGTGTTGTGTACACAAATTTTTGTAAAGTGTTGAAATAATATGTTGAACTAAAGAGTTATACATTCAAAACATTACACTGGTGTTGCTTGGTTATTACTGTACTTCACAGCTCTTACGAACCTAGGGTGTACATAATCAGAAGTGGGTTACACTAACCCTTACCCTTAACCTTACCCTTACCCTTACCCTAACCCTAGACCTAATATTAAAACTAACCCCAATCCTAACCGTTACCTTAGACCTAACCCTTAACCCTAACCCTAACCCTTAACCTAGACATAACCCTAACCTTAACCCTAACCCTAAACCTAGGCCTAACCAAAACCCTAAGCCTTACCCTAAACCTAACCCTAACCGTAACCCTAACCCTAGACCTAAACTTAAATCTAACCCTAACCCAAATCCTAAGCCTAACCCTAACATTAACCCTAACCCTAAGCCTTTCACCAATGTATTTGTAATGTCTGTATGTTTTCATAACTGTAATTATTAATCTAATTAGAACACTAGCAAAAACACTTATTCTACAACATACCCTAACCCTAACCCTAGACCTAGCCCTAACATTAACCCTAAAACTAACAATAACTTTAACTTTAACCTTAACCTTAACCTTAAACCTAAACCTAAACCTTAACCTTAACCTTAACCTTAACCCTAACCCTAACCCTAACCCTAAACCTAAACCTAAACCTAACCCTAAGACTAGACCTAACCCTTAAAGTAACCCTAGACATAGCCTGAACCCTAAACCTAACCCTAAACCTAACCCTAACCCAAACCTTAACACTAACCCTAACCCTTACCCTTACCCTTACCCTAACCCTAACCCTAACCCTAACCCTAACCCTAACCCTAACGCTAATCTATTCTTAAAATCTATATCTAATCATTTCTGTTAGTGTGAATCTAATTCTTTTACTAACTCATACCCCCTAACTCTACAACTAACCCTAATCCTAACCCTTCCCTAACCGTAACCCTAACCCTAACCGTAACCCTGAGCCGAGCCTCAACCCCAACCCTAACCCTATCCTAACCCTAACCGTAAACCTAACCCTAACCCTAACCCTCACCCTAACGCAAACCCTAGACCTTACCCTAACCCTAACACTAACTTTACCCTTAACCTTTACCTTAACCTCAACCCTAACCCTAACCCTAACACTAACCCTAACCCTAACCCTAACCTTATCCCTAACCCTAACTCTAACCCTAAACCTAACCCTAGACATAACCCTAACCCCAATTCTAGACCTAACCAAAACCATAACCCTAATCTATTCTTAAAGTCTATATCTAATCATAACTGTAAGTATATTTCTAATTCGAACACTAACAATAACACTTATTCTCCATCTAACCCTAACCATAACCCTAACACTTACCCTAAGCCTAACACTAACCTTAACCCTAAACCTAACCCTAACCCTAACCCTGAGACTAACCTTAGCCTTAATCTTAACCCTAACCCGAACTCTAACCCTAACCCTAACCCTAAACCTAATCCTAGACCTAATCCTAGACATAACCCTAACCCTAACCCTAAACCTTAACCTAGACCTAAGCAAAACCATAACCCTAACCGTTACCCTAACCCTAACCCTAACCCTAAACCTAACCCTAACCTTGGACATAACCCTAATCTATTCTTAAAGTCTATATCTAATCATGACTAAAAGTGTATTTCTAATTCTAAAACTAACAATAACCCTTACTCTACCGCTAACTCCAACCCTAACCCTAGACCTAACAATAAAACGAACCCTTACGCTAACCCTAACCCTAAATTTAACCCTATCCATAACCCTAACCCTAACCCAAACCCAAACCTTAACCTTAACCTTAACCTTAACCTTAACCTTAACCTTAACCTTAACCTTAACCTTAACCTTAACCTTGACCTTGACCTTGACCTTAAACCTTAAACCTTAACCTCAACCTTAACCTTAACCCTAACCCTAACCCTAAACCTAAACCTAAACCTAACCCTAAGACAAGACCTAACACTTAAAGTAACCCTAGACATAGCCTGAACCCTAAACCTAACCCTAAACCTAACCCTAACCCTAACCCTAACCCTTACCCAACCCCTAATACTTACACTAGACCTAACCCTAAAAATAATCATAGACCTAACCGATAGCCTAACCCTCAACCTAACTCTTACCTTAACCCTAATTCTAAGCCTAACCCTAACCCTAATCTTTACCCTAACCCTATCACTCACGCTAAACCTTACCGTAACACTAACCTTAACAATATCCTAACCCTAACCCTAAACCTAACCCTAAACCTTACCCTAACTTTAACCCTAAACCTAATCCTAGACATAACCCTAACCCTAACCTTATACCTAACACTAACACTAACCCTAACCCTTACCCTTACCCTTACCCTTACCCTTACCCTTACCCTTACCCTTACCCTTACCCTTACCCTTACCCTTACCCTTACCCTTACGCTTACGCTTACGCTTACTCTTACGCTTACGCTTACCCTTACCCTTACCCTGACCCTTAGCCTTACCCTAATCCTTACACTAGACCTAACCCTAACAATAACCCTAGACCTAACCCATAGCCTAACCCCTAGCACTAACCTTAACCCTAACCCTAAACCTAACCCTAACCCTAACCCTCACCCTAACCTTAACCCTAACCCTAACCCTAACCCTAACCCTAACCCTAACCCTTACCCTAACTCTAACCCTAAATTTAACCCTAAATCTAACCCTAACCATAACCCAAGCTTTACCCTTACCCTAAACGTAACCCTAACCCTAAGCCTGACACTAACGCTAAACCTAACACTAATCCTAAACCTTTTCCTCACCCTAACACTAACCCTAACCCTAACCCTGACATAACCCTAATCTTTTCCTAAAAGTCTATATCTAATCACAACTGTAAGTATAAAAGTAATTCTAAAACTACCAATAACCCTTACTCTAAAACTAACCCTAATCCCAACCAGAAACCTAATCTATTCTTAAACTATATATCTAATCATAACTGTTAGTGTATATATAATTCTATCACTAGCAATAGCCCTTACTTTAAAACTAATCTTAACCCTAAACCTAGGCATAACCCTAACCATAACACTAACCCTAGACATAACCCTAACTCTAATCCTAACCCTAAAACCAACCCTTACCCTTACCCTAACTTTAACCTTAAACCTAACACTAGATATAACCCTATCCCTAACCCTAATTTTAGACCTAACACTAAAACTACCGAAAACACTAACCCTACCCATAAATCTAACCCTAACACTAGACCTAACCCTATCACTCACAGTAAACCTAGACCTATCCAAAAGCCTAACCCTAACCTTAACCTTAACCTTAACCCTAACCCTTAGCCTAACCCAACCGTAACCCTAACCCTAACCCTAACCCTAACCCTAACCCTACCCCTAACCCTAACCCTAACCCTAACCCTAACCCTAACCCTAACCCTAACCTTAGACCTAACACTAACACTAACACTAACCCTAACCCTAACCCTAACCCTAACCCTAACCCTTACTCTTACGCCTACCCTTACGCTTACCCTTACACTTACCCTTACCCTTACCCTTACCCTTGCCCTTGCGCTTGACCTTGCCCTTGCCCTTGCCCTTGCCCTTGCCCTAACCTGAACGCTAATCCTTGCACTAGAACTAACCCTAACAATAACCCTAGACCTAACCCAAAGCCTAACCCTAAACCTAACTCTAACCTTAACCTTAACCTTAACCCTAAGCCTAAGCCTAAGCCTAAGCCTAAGCCTAAGCCTAACCCTAACACTAACACTAACACTAACCCTAACCCTAACATTAACCTTAACCTTAACCCTAACCCTAACCCTAAGCCTAACCCTAATCCTAACACTCATGCTAAGCCTAGCCCTGACACTAACCTTAACCTAAACCCTAACCCTAACTCTAAACCTAACCCTTACCCTTACCCTTACCCTTACCCTTACCCTTACCCTTACCCTTACCCTTACCCTAACTCTAACCCTAACCCTAACCCTAACCCTAACCCTAAACCTAAACCTAGACAAAACCCTAACCCTAATCCGAGACCTAACACTAAAACTAACCGTTACACTAACCTTACCCCTAAATCTAACCCTAACACTAGACCTAACCCTCACCGTAACAGTAACCCTAGACCTAACCGAAAGCCTAACCCTTACCCTTACCCTTACCCTTACCCTAACGCTAATCCTTACCCTAACCCTAACCCTAATCTATTCTTAAAATCTATATCTAATCATTTCTGTAAGTGTGAATCTTATTCTATTACTAACTCACACCCCCTTACTATACAACTAACCCTAATCCTAACCCTACCCTAACCGTAACCCTAACCCTGACCCTGACCCTGACCCTGACCCTGACCCTGACCCTAACCCTAACCCTAACCCTAATCCTGAGAAGAACCTCAACCCCAACCCTAACCCTATCCTAACCCTAACCGTAAACCTAACCCTAACCCTAACCCTAACCCTAACCCTAACCCTAGACCTTACCCTTACCCTGACACAAACTTTAACCTTAACCTTAACCTCAACCCTAACCCAACCCTAACGCTAATCCTTACACTAGACCTAACCCTAACCCTAAAACTAACCTCAACCCAAACCCTAACCCTAATCCTAACCCTTGCCCTTACCATAACTCTAAGCCTAACCCTAATCCTAGCACTCATTCTAAGCCTAACCCTGACACTAACCTTAACCTTAACCCTAACCCTAAACCTAATCCTTACCCTAACTCTAACCCTAAACCTAACCCTAACCCTACCCCTAATACTTACACTAGACCTAACCCTAACAATAATCCTAGCCCTAACCGATAGCCTAACCCTTAACCTAACTCTTTCCTTAACCCTAAGCCTAACCCTAACCCTAATCTTAACCCTAACCCTAACACTCACGCTAAACCTTACCGTAACACTAACCTTAACAATACCCTAACCCTAACCCTAAACCTAACCCTTAACCTTACCCTAACTTTAACCCTAAACCTAATCCTAGACATAACCCTAATCCTAACCTTACACCTAACACTAACACTAACCCTAACCCATACCCTTACCCTTACCCTAACCCTAACCCTAACCCTAACCCTAACCCTAACCCTAACCCTAATCCTTCCCCTAACCCTAACCCTAACCATAACACTAATCTATTCCTTAAATCTATATCTAATCATTTCTGTAAGTGTGAATCTAATTCTATTTCTTACTCATACCCCCTAACTCTACAACTAACTCTAATCCTAACCCCACCCTAACCCTAACCCTAACACTAGACCTAACCCTAAACCTAAACCTAAACCTAAACCTAAACCTAAACCTAAACCAAAACCTAAACCTAAACCATACCTAAATCTAAATCTAAACCTAACCCTAACCCTAACCCTAACCCTAACCCTAACCCTAACCCTTACCCTTACCATTACACTAACCCTAACATTAACCCTAATGCTGACTAAAAGAGTAAGTCGAATAGCATCTCTAAAACTAACCCTCATTCTAACCCTACACATAACAATAACAATAACCCTAACCCTAATCTATTCTTAAAGTCTATATCAAATCATGACTGTAAGCATAAATCTAATTCTAACACTAGCAATAAAACTTACTCTACAACTAACCCTATCCCTAGACCTAACCCTAACCCTAGCCCTAGCCCTAACCCTAACCCTAACCCTAACCCTAACCCTAACCCTAACCCTTACCCTAACCCTAACCCTAGACCTAGCCGAAATCCTACCCCTAAAACTAACCCCAATCTATATATAAAGTCAATATCTAATCATAACTTTAAGTGTAAATCTAACCCTAACACTAACTAAAACCCTTACTCTACAACTAACCCTTAACCTAGACCTAACACTAAAACTAACCTTAAACCTAACCCTAACCCTCACCCTAACCTAAACCCTATGCCTAATCCTAACATTAACCCTACCCCTAACCCTGACTCTAATCCTAACCCTTACCCTTACCCTAACCCTAACCCTAACACTAACACTAACCCTAGACATAACCCTAATCTATTCTTAAAGTCTATATCTAATCATGACTAAAAGTGTATTTCTAATTCAAAAATTAACAATAACCCTTACTCTACCACTAACTCTAACCCTAACTTTAGACCTAAAAATAAAACAAACGCTTACGCTAACCCTAACCCTAACTTTAACCCTAATCCTAACCATAACCCTAACCCTAACCCTAACCTTAACCCTAACCCAACCCTTAGACCTAACACTAAAACTAACACTAACCCTAATCCTTCAACCTTACGCTTACCCTTACCCTTACCCCCACCCTTACCCTTGCCTTTTCCCTTGCCTAACAATAACCCACGACCTATCCCATAGCCTAACCCCAAACCTAACTCTAACTCTAACCTTAACCTTAACCCTAAGCCTAAGCCTAAGCCTAAGCCTAAGCCTAAGCCTAAGCCTAAGCCTTAGCCTAAGCCTAAGCCTAACCCTAACCCTAACCCTAATCCTAACACTCATGCTAAGCCTAACCCTAACAAAAACCTTAACCCTAACCCTTACCCTAACCCTAAACCTAACCCTAGACATAACCCTAACCCTAACCCTAATTCTAGACCTAACACTAAACTAACCGTTACACTAACCCTACCCCTAAATCTAACCCTAACACTAGACCTTACCCTAACCCTAACAGTAATCCTAGACCTAACCGAAAGCCTAACCCTAAACCTAACCCTAACCCTTACCCTAACCCTACTCCTAACCCTAACCCTAACCCTAACCCTAACCCTAATCTATTCTTAAAATCTATATCTAATAATTTCTGTAAGTGTGAATTTAATTCTATTAATAACTCATTCCCCCTAACTCTAAAACTAAACCTAATCCTAACCCTACCCTAACCCTAACCCTAACCCTAACCGTAACCCTAAACATAACCCTAACCCTAACCCTAACCCTGAGCCGAACCTCAACCCCAACCTTAACCTTAACCTTAACCTTTACCTTAACTTTAACCCTAACTCAATCCTTACCTTAACTTTAACCTTAACCTTAACCTTAACCTTAACCTCAACCCTAACCCTAACCCTAACCCTAACCCTAAACCTAAACCTAACCCTAACCCTAAGACTGGACCTAACCCTAACCCTAACCCTTAAAGTAACCCTAGACATAGCCTGAACCCTAAACCTAACCCTAAACCTAACCCTAACCCTAACCCTAACCCTAACCCTAACCCTAGACATAACCCTAACCCTAGACATAACCCTAATCTATTCTTAAAGTCTATATCTAATCATGACTAAAAGTGTATTTCTATTCAAAACCTAACTGTCACGTGGCTTGCGTTGACAGAACCCAAATGCAGACAACTCATAAACAAAAGGTTTATTTTCACAAAAAATACAAAAAAAATCCCTCAAGGGGCTAAACAAGAGAAAAAGAAACTTAACTTGACAAGAAAACCACAGACAGGTAGGTGATGAACCAGCACAGGACAGAAAACACAAGGGCTTTAAATAGGGCAAACACAACAAGGGATAACGACACAAGGCAGGTGTGGGGAATGAAACAATGGCGGGAAGATAGACAGGATAACAAGGGGGCGGGGTCAAGAGACAAGACAAGAGAGCACATGGCATGTCATAACTAAACAATGCCATGTGACACTCACACAGAACACAGGTCTGCCATGACTCTGCCAAAAACAGGAAAAACATGACCAAGATAGGCAGAATCATGACAGAACCCCCCCTTAAGGAACGACATCCTGGCTTTCCTCAAGGGAGCCGACAAACAGAACATGACAAAAAACAAGCAGCACAGGGACCTGGTGCTGTCACGACCTGGTCCACAATACTAGAGAATACATGACAAGGACCAGATCATGACAGCACCCCCCCTCAGGGAACACCTAGTAACCCTGAAGGGGACACGACTTGGGGAACACACCAGACAGGGACAATGACAAGACCAAAAAAACATCACAAAAATATCAAGTCCCAGAGACACAAAAACAATTTAAGGGCCTCAGACAGGAACAGTTCTGGAGGGCCATCTCCCAGCAACCACCAGGGGGCCCACAGACTGGAACGTACAGGAAGGCCCAGAGACAGGAACATACTTGAAGGGCCACGAACAGGAACAGTTTCCAGTGGGCCCTCACCCAGAATCCACCAGGGGGCCTCAGACTGGAACATACAGGAAGGCCCAGAAACAAGAACACACTTGAAGGGCCATGGACAGGAACAGATTCCAGTGGGCCCTCACCCAGAATCGACCAGTAACCCTAAACCTAACAATAACACTAACACTAACACTAACACTAACCCTAACCATAACCCTAACCCTAACCCTAACCCTAACCTTAACCCTAACCTTAACCTTAACCTTAACCTTAACTTTAACCCTAACCCTTACCCTAACCTTAACCCAATGCTAAACCTAAACCTAAACCTAAACATAACCCTAACCCTAACCCTAACCCTAACCCTAAGACTAGACCTAACCCTAACCCTTAAAGTAACCCTAGAAATAGCCTGAACCCTAAACCTAACCCTAACCCTAACCCAAACCCTAACCCTAACCCTAACCCTAACCCTAAACCTAACAATAACACTAACACTAACACTAACCCTAACCCTAACCCTAACCCTAACCCTAACCCTTACGCTTACCCTTACCCTTGCCCTTGCCTTAACCCTAACCCTAACCCTAATCCTTACACTAGACCTAACCCTAACCCCAACCCTAGACCTAACCGAAATCCTATCCCTGACACTAACCCCAATCTATATATAAAGTAAATATCTAATCATAACTGTAAGTGTAAATCTAATTCTAACACTAACTAAAACCCTTACTCTACAACTAACCCTAACCCTTACCCTTACCCTAATCTATTCTTAAAGTATTTATCTAATCATAACTGTAAGTGTAAATCTCATTCTAACAGTAGCATTAACCCTTACTCTACAGCTAACCCTTACCCTAGACCTAACACTAAAACTAACCTTAAACCTAACCATAATCCTAACCTAAACCCTATGCCTAAACCTAACCTTAACCCTACCCCTACCCCTACCCCTAACCCTTACTCTAACTCTAACTCTAACGCTAACTCTTACCCTAACCCTAACCCTAAACCTAACCCTAACACTAACCCTAGACATAACCCTAGACCTAACCCTAACCCTAAATCTAAACCTTACCCTAAACCTAACCCGAACCCGAACCCTAACCATAATCCATTCTTAAATTCTCTAATTTCCATTCTCTAAGCATAACTGTAAATGTAAATCTCATTCTTACTCTAGCAATAACCCTTACTTTACAACTAACCCAAACCCTTGACCTAACCCAAACAATAACCTTAACCCTAACCCAAACCATAAGCCCAACCCTAACCCTAACTCTAACCCTAAACCTTACACTAACCCTAGATATAACCCTAATCCTAATAATCTAATCATAACTGCAAGTATAAATCTAATTGTAAAACTAACAATAAACCTTACTTTAAAACTAACCCTAAACTAGACCTAAACATAACATTAACCTTAACCTTAACCTTAACCTTAAGCCTAACCCTAACCCTTAGCCTAACTCTAACCCTAACCCTAACCCTAACCCTAACCCGAACCTTACACCTAACACTAAAACTAACACTAACCCTAATCCTTCAACCTTACGCTTACTCTTACCCTTACCCCCACCCTTACCCTTGCCTTTTCCCTTGCCCTTGCCCTTGCCCTTGCCCTTGCCCTAACCATAACCCTAACCCTAACCCTAACCCTAACCCTAATCCTTACACTAGACCTAACCTTAAATATAACCCACGACCTAACCCATAGCCTAACCCATAGCCTAACCCCAAACCTAACTCTTACCTTAACCTTAACCCTAAGCCTAAGCCTAAGCCTAAGCCTAAGCCTAAGCCTTACCCTAACCCTAATACTAATCCTAACACTCATGCTAAGCCTAACCCTAACAATAACCTTAACCCTTACCCTTACCCTAACTCTAACCCTAAACCTAACCCTAGACATAACCCTAACCCTAACCCTAACCTTAACCCTAATTCTAGACCTAACACTAAACTAACCGTTACACTAACCCTACCCCTAAATCTAACCCTAACACTAGACCTAACCCTAACCCTAACAGTAACCCTAGACCTAACCGAAAGCCTAACACTAACCTTAACCTTAACCCTAACCTGAACCCTAATCTATTCTTAAAGTCTACATCTAATCATAACTGAAACTGTATTTCTAATTCTAACAATGACCCTTACTCTACCACTAACCCTAACCCTAACCCTAGACCTTACACTAAAACTAACCCATATGCTAACCCTAACCCTAACCCTAAACCTAATACTAACACTAGACCTAACCCTAACCCTAACCCTAACCCTAACCCTAACCCTAACCCTAATCCTAACCCTAACCCTAACCCTAACCCTACAACTAAACCTAACCCTAACCCTAGACCTAACGAAAACACTAACCCTAACCCTTACCCTTACCCTTACTCTTGCCCTTGCCCTTGCCCTTGCCCTTGCCCTTGCCCTTGCCCTTGCCCTTGCCCTTGCCCTTGCCCTTGCCCTTGCTCTTGCCCTTGCCCTTTCCCTAACCCTAACCTTAACCCGTAATCCTTACACTAGACCTAACCCTAACAATAACCCTAGACCTAACTCTAACTGTAACCCTAACCCTTACCCTAACCCTAACCCTAACCCTAACCCTAACCCTTACCCTAACCCTAACCCTAATCTATTCTAAAAGTCTATATCTAATAATAAGTGTAAAAGTGTAAGGCTAATTCTAACACTAAATCTTACCCCCTAACTCTACAACTAACCCTAATCCTAATCCTAACCCTACCACAACCCTAACCATAGACCTAACCCTAACCCTTACCCTAACCCTAACGTTAGCCCTTACCCTAACATTATCCCTAATGCTTTCTCAAAGAGTAAATCGAATAGCATCTCTAACACTAACCCTATTACTAACCCTATATATAACCATAACCCTAACTCTAAATCTATACACAACCCCAAGACTAACCCTATCCCAAACCTTATCTAAAAGTCTATATCTAATCGTAACAGTAATTGTAAATCTAATTCTAACACTAACAATAACCCTAACTCTACAACTAACTGTAACCCTAAGACGAACCCTGATCCTAACCTATTCTTAAAGTCTACATCTTATCATAACTGTAAGTATAAAAGTAATTCTAAAACTACCAATAATCCTTACTCTAAAACTAACCCTAATCCTAACCATAAACCTAATTTATTCTTAAACTATATATCTAATCATAACTGTAAGTGTAAATATAATTCTTACACTAGCAATAACCCTTACTTTACAACTAATCCTAACCCTAAACCTAGACATAACCCTAACCATAACACTAACCCTAGACATAACCTAGCCCTAATCCTAAACCTAACGCTAACCCTAGACCTAACCCTTATAATAACCCTAGACCTAACCCTAGACCTAACCCAAATCTATTCTTAAAGTATATATCTAATCATAACTGTAAGTGTAAATATAATTCTAACACTAGCAATAACCCTTACTTTACAACTAATCCTAACCCTAAACCTAGACATAACCCTAACCATAACACTAACCCTAGACATAACCTAGCCCTAATCCTAAACCTAACGCTAACCCTAGACCTAACCCTTATAATAACCCTAGACCTAACCCTAGACCTAACCCAAATCTATTCTTAAAGTATATATCTAATCATAACAAGTTTATTTCTAATTCTAATACTAACTGTAACACATACTCTACAACTAACCCTAACCCTAGACCTAAACCTAACATTAACCTTAACCTTAACCTTAACCTTAACCTTAACCTTAACCTTAACCTTCACCTTCACCTTAACCTTAACCTTAACCCTAAGCCTAAGCCTAAGCCTAAGCCTAAGCCTAAGCCTAACCCTAACCCTAACCCTAATCCTAACCTTAACCCTAACCCTAACCCTAACCCTAACCCTAACCCTAATCTATTCTTAAAGGATATATATAATTATAACTGTAAGTGTAAATCTAATTCTAAGAATAGCAATAACACTTACTTTACAACTAACCTTAACCCTAGAACCAACCCTAACCCTAAAACGAACCCAAACCCTAAACCCAAACCTAACCCTAACGCAAGACCGGACCCTAACCCTTACCTTAACCCTAACAGCAACCCTAGACCTAGCGCGAAACCTAAACCTAACCCTAATCCTAACCCTAACCATAACCTTAAACTTAACCTTAACCTTAACCTTAACCTTAACCTTAACCTTAACCTTAACCTTAACCTTAACCTTAACCATAACCTTAACCCTAACCCTAAACCTAACACTAACACTAACCCTTACCCTTACCCTTACCCTAACCCTAACAGTAAACCTAGACCTAGCCCAAACCCTAATCCTAAACCTATCCCTAACCCTTATCCTAACCCTGGCCCGAACCCAAACACTAACCCTAACCCTATCTCTAGACGTAACGCTAATCCTAAACCTAACCTTTACCCTAACCCTTACCATCACCCTCACCCTAACCCTAACCCTAACCATATCTCTAATCCTAACACTAGACCTAACCCTAACCATAACCCTAACCCTAACAATAACCCTAGACCTAAACCAAAGCCTAAGCCTAAACCTAACCCTAACCTTAACCTTAACATTAACCTTAACCTTAACCTTAACCTTAACCTTAACCTTAACCTTAACCTTAACCTTAACCTTAACATTAACCTTAACCTTAACCTTAACATTATATTTAACCTTAACCTTAACCCTAAGCCTAACCCTAACTTTAACCTTAACCCTAACAGAAACCGTAGACCTAACCCAAAGCCTTACCCTAAACCTAACCCTAACCTTAACCCTAGACCTAACCCTAACCCTAATCTATTCTTTAAGTATATATCTAATCATAACTGTAAGTGTAGTTCTAATTCTAATACTAACTGTAACACATACTTTACAACTAATCCTAACCCTAGACCTAACTCTAACACTAACCTTAACCCTAACCCTAACCCTAACCCTAACCCTAACCCTAACCCCAACCCTAATCTATTCTTAAAGGATATATATAATTATAACTGTAAGGGTAAATCTAATTCTAACACTAGCAATAACACTTACTTTACAAATAAACTTAACCCTAGACCCAAACCTTACCCTAACACGAACCCTAATCCTAACCCTAAACCTAACCATAATGCTACACCGAACCCTAACTCTTACCCTAACCCTAACCTTAACCCTAACCCTAACCCTAACCCTAACCCTTACCCTTACACTAACCCTAACTGTAAACCTACACCTAGCCCAAACCTTAACCCTAACCCTTACCCTTACCAAACAGTAACCCTAGACCTAGCCCGAACCCTAAACCTTACCCTAACCCTAACCCTAACCCTACAACTAACCCTAACCCTAGACCTATCACTAATCCTAACCCTAACCCTTACCATTACCATTACCATTACCATTACCATTACCATTACCATTACCATTACCATTACCATTACCATTACCATTACCATTAGCCTTACCCTTACCCTTAACCTTACCCTTACCCTTACCCTTACCCTTACCCTTACCCTAACCCTAACCCTATCTCTAATCCTAACACTAGACCTAACCCTAACCTTAACCATAACCCTAACCCTATTCCTAACACTAACGCTAAACATAACCCTAACCCTAACCATAACCCTGTCCCTCATCCTAACTCTAATCTATTCTTAAAGTCTATATCTAATCATAACAGTAAGTATAGATCTAATTCTAACACTAGCAAAAACACTTACTCCTTGCCCTTGCCCTTGCCCTTGCCCTTGCCCTTGCCCTAGCCCTAACCCTAACCCTAACCCTAATCCTTACACTAGACCTAACCCATAGCCTAACCCCTAGCCTAACCCTAACACTAACCTTAACCTTAACCCTAACCCTAACCCTAACCCTAACCCTTACCAAATCTCTAACCCTAAATTTAACCCTAAACCTAACCCTAACCTTTACCCAAGCTTTACCCTTACCCTAACCGTAGCCCTAACACTAAGCCTGACACTAAGGCTAAACCTAACACTAATCCTAAACCTTTTCCTCACCCTAACACTAACCCTAACCCTAACCCTGACCTAACCCTAATCTTTTCCTTAAAGTCTATATCTAATCACAACTGTAAGTATAAAAGTAATTCTAAAACTACCAATAACCCTTACTGTAAAAATAACCCTAATTCCAGAAACCTAATCTATTCTTAAACTATATATCTAATCATAACTGTAAGTGTATATATAATTCTAACACTAGCAATAGCCCTTACTTTAAAACTAATCCTAACCCTAAATCTAGGCATAACCCTAACCATAACACTAACCCTAGACATAACCCTAACTCTAATCCTAACCCTAAACCTAACCCTTACCCTTACCCTAACTTTAACCCTAAACCTAACACTAGATATAACACTATCCCTAACCCTAATTCTAGACCTAACACTAAAACTACCGATTACACTAACCCTACCCCTAAATCTAACCCTAACACTAGACCTAACACTATCACTCACAGTAAACCTAGACCTATCCAAAAGCCTAACCTTAACCTTAACCTTAACCCTAACCCTTAGCCTAACCCTAACCCTAACCCTAACCCTAACCCTAACCCTAACCCTAATCCTAACCCTAACCCTAACCTTAGACCTAACACTAACACTAACCCCGACCCTAACCCTAACCCTAACCCTAACCCTAACCCTAACCCTTACTCTTACGCCTACCCTTAAGCTTACCCTTACACTTACCCTTACCCTTGCCCTTGCCCTAACCCTAACCCGAATGCTAATCCTTGCACTAGAACTAACCCTAACCCTAACACTAACCCTAACCCTAACCCTAACCTTAACCCTAACCCTAACCCTAACCCTAACCCTAACCCTAACCCTAAGCCTAACCCTAATCCTAACACTCATGCTAAGCCTAGCCCTGACACTAAACTTAACCTTAACCCTAACCCTAACCCTAAACCTAACCCTTACCCTAACTCTAATCCTAAACCTAAACCTAAACATAGCCCTAACCCTAACCCTAATCCGAGACCTAACACTAAAACTAACCGTTACACTAACCTTACCCCTAAATCTAACCCTAACACTAGACCTAACCCTAACCCTAACAGTAACCCTAGACCTAACCTAAAGGTTAAGCCATCTTAAACACTAACCCTAACCCTTACCCTTACCCTAACCCTAATCCTAACCCTAACCCTAACCCTAACCCTAACCCTAACCCTAACCCTAACCCTAATCTATTCTTAAAATCTATATCTAATCATTTCTGTTAGTGTGAATCTAATTCTATTACTAAATCATACCCCTTAACGCTACAACTAACCCTAATCCTAATCCTAACCCTACCCTAACCGTAACCCTAACCCTAACCCTAACCCTGAGCCGAACCTCTCACCCCATCCCTAACCCTATCCTAACCCTAACCGTAAACCTAACCCTAACCCTAACGCAAACCCTAGACCTTACCCTTACCCCAACACTAACTTAAACTTAACCAGTACCTTAACCTAAACCCTAACCCTAACCCTAACCCTAACCTTATCCCTAACCCTAACTCTAACCCTAATCCTAACCCTAGACATAACCCTAACCCCAATTCTAGACCTAAACAAAACCCTTTCCCTAATCTATTCTTAAAGTCTATATCTAATCATAACTGTAAGTATATTTCTAATTCGAACACTAACAATAACCCTTATTCTCCATCTAACCCTAACCATAAACCTTACACTTACCCTAACCCTAACACTAACCTTAACCTTAACCCTAACCCTAACCCTGAGAGTAACCTTAACCTTAACCTTAACCCTAACCCGAACTCTAACCCTAACCCTAAACCTAAACCTAATCCTAATCCTAATCCTAGACCTAATCCTAGACATAACCCTAACCCTAACCCTAAATCTAAACCTAGACCTAAGCAAAACCATAACCCTAACCGTTACCCTAACCCTAACCCTAAACCTAACCCTAACCCTGGACATAACCCTAACCCTGGACATAACCCTAATCTATTATTAAAGTCTATATCTAATCATGACTAAAAGTGTATTTCTAATTCTAAAACTAACAATAAACCTTACTCTACCACTAACTCTAACACTAATCCTAGACCTAACATTAAAACAAACCCTTACACTAACCCTAACCCTAACCCTAACCCTAACCCAAACCCTAACTTTAACCCTAACCATAACCCGAACCCAAACCCAAACCTTAACCTTAAACTTAACCTTAACCTTAACCTTAACCTTAACCTTAACCTTAACCTTAACCTTAACCTTAACCTTAACCTTAACCCAACCATAACCCTAACCCTAACCCTAACCCTAACCCTAACCCTAACCCTAACCCTAACCCTAGACCTTACCCTAACCCTAACACAAACTTTAACCTTAACCTTAACCTCAACCCTAACCCTAACGCTAATCCTTACACTAGACCTTACCCTAACCCTAACACTAACCTTAACCGTAACCCTAACCCTAATCCTAACCCTTGCCCTTACCATAACTCTAAGCCTAACCCTAATCATCACTAACCCTATCACTAACCCTAACCATAACCCTAACCCTAACACTAACCCTAACCCTAACCCATACCCTAACCCTAACCCTTACCCTAACCCTAACCCTAACCCTAAGCCTAAGGTTAACCCTAACCCTAATCCCAAGCCTATCACTAATCTTTTCTTAATGTCAATATGTAATCATAACTGTAAATGTAAATCTAACCCTAACACTAACAATAACCCTAAACCTAACCCTAAGCTTAACCCTAACCCTACCACTACCCCTACCCCTAACCCTTACTCTAACTCTAATCCTAACCCAAGACATAACCCTGACTATAACAATAATTCAAGACCTAACCAAAACTCTAACCTTAACGCTATCCCTATACCTCTCCCTATCCTTATCCCTAATCTATTCTTAAAGTCTAAATCTAATCACAACTGTAAGTGTATTTCTAATTTTAAAACAAACAATAACCCTTACTCTACAAGTAACCCTAACCCTAGACCTAACACTAACCCTAACCCTAATCCTAACCGTAACCCTAACCCTAACCCTAACCCTAAATCTAACCTTAACCCTAACCCTAACCCTAACCCTAACCCTAATCCTAACAGTAACCCTAGACATAACCAAAAGCCTAACCCTAAACCTAAACCTAACCTTAACATTAAACTTAAGCTTAACCTTAACTGTAAGCCTAAGCATAACCCTAAGCCTAAGCCTAACCCTGACCCTAACCCTAACCCTAAATCTAACCCTAATCTATTCTTAAAGTCTATATCTAATCATAACTGTAAGTATAAATCTAATTCTAACACTAGCAATAACCCTTACTCTACACCATACCCTAACCCTAACCCTAGACCTAACCCTAACACTAATCTTAACCCTATCCCTAACCTTTACCCTAACCCTAACCCTAGACATAACCCTAATCCTAACCCCAAACCTAGATATAACCAAAACCATAATCCTAACGCTAATCTATTCTTAAAATCTATATCTAATCATAACTGAAAGTGTATTTGTAATTCTAAAACTAACAATAAACCTTACTTAAAAACTAACCCTAACAATAACCCTAGACCTAAAAATAAAACTAACCCTTACGCTAACCCGAACCTAACCCTAACACTAAACCTAACCCTAACGCTAGACCTAACCCTAACAGCTACCCTAGACCTAGCCCGAACCCTAACCCTAACCCTAACCCTAACCCTACAACTAACCCTAACCCTAACCCTAAGCCTAGACCTAAAACTAATCCTAACCCTAACCCATACCATTACCATTACCCTTACCCTTACCCTTACCCTTACCCTTACCCTTACCCTAACCCTAACCCTATCTCTAATCCTAACACTAGACCTAACCCTAACCTTAACCCTAACCCTAATCCTAACACTAACGCTAAACCTAACCCTAACCATAACCCTAATCCTAACCCTAACCATAACCCTTTCACTCACCCTAATGCTAACTCTATCTGTAACCCAACCCTAACCCTAACCCTTACCCTTACCCTTACCCTAACCCTAACCCTTACCCTTACCCTTACCCTTACCCTTACCCTTACCCTAACCCTTACCCTAACCCTAACCCTAACCCTAATCTATTCTTAAAGTCTATATCTAATCATAACTGTAAGTATAAATCTAATTCTAACACTAGCAATAAACCTTACTCTACACCATACCCTAACCCTAGACCTAACCCTAACACTAATCTTAACCTTAACCCTAACCTTTACCCTAACCCTAACCCTAGACATAACCCTAATCCTAACCCCAAACCTAGATATAACCAAAAACATAACCCTAACGCTAATCTATTCTTAAAATCTATATCTAATCATAACTGAAAGTGTATTTGTAATTCTAAAACTAACAATAAACCTTACTTTAAAACTAACTCTAACAATAACCCTAGACCTAACACAAAAACTAACCCTTACGCTAACCCGAACCTAACCCTAACACTAAACCTAACCCTAACGCTAGACCTAACCCTAACAGCTACCCTAGACCTAGCCCGAACCCTAACCCTAACCCTAACCCTACAACTAACCCTAACCCTAGACCTAACACTAATCCTAACCCTAACCCTTACCATTACCACTACCATTACCATTACCATTACCATTACCATTACCATTACCATTACCCTTACCCTTACCCTTACCCTAACCCTAACCCTATCTCTAATCCTAACACTAGACCTAACCCTAACCTTAACCCTAACCCTAATCCTAACACTAACGCTAAACCTAACCCTAACCCTAACCCTAACCCTAACCCTAACCCTAACCATAACCCTTTCACTCACCCTAACCCTAACTCTATCTCTAACCCAAACCTATCCCCAACCCTAACCCTTACCCTTACCCTTACCCTAAACCTAACCCTTACCCTTACCCTAACCCTTACCCTAACCCTAACCCTAACCCTAACCCTAACCCTAATCTATTCTTAAAGTCTATATCTAATCATAACAGTAAGTATAAATCTAATTCTAACACTAGCAATAACACTTACTCTACAACATACCCTAACCCTAACCCTAGACCAAACCTTAACACTAGTCTTTACCCTAACCCTAACCCTGAGTTTAACCTTAACCCTAACCCTAACCCTAACCCTAGACCTAAAACTAACCCTAACGCTAGACCTAACCCTTACCCTTAGCCTTACCCCTAACTGTAAACCTAGACCTAGCTTGAACCCTAAACCTAACCCTAACCCTAACCCTACGACTAACCCTAACCCTAACCCTAGACCAAACACTAATCCTATCCCTAACCCTTACCATTACTATTACCATTACCATTACCATTACCATTACCATTACCATTACCATTACCATTACCATTACCATTACCATTACCATTACCATTACCATTACCATTACCATTAGCCTTACCCTTACCTTTACCCTTACCCTTACCCTTAACCTTACCCTTACCCTTACCCTAACCCTAACCCTAACCCTAACCCTAACCCTATCTCTAATCCTAACACTAGACCTAACCCTAACCTTAACCCTAACCCTATTCTTAACACTAACGCTAATCCTAACCCTAACCCTAAACCTAACCCTAACCCTAACCCTAACCCTAACCCTAACTATAACCCTTTCCCTCACCCTAACCCTAACTCTAACTCTAACTCTAACTCTAACTCTAACTCTAACTCTAACTCTAACTCTTAACTCTTACCCAACCCTTACCCTAATCTATTCTTAAAGTCTATATCTAATCATAACAGTAAATATAAATCTAATTCTAACACTAGCAAAAACACTTACTCTACAACATACCCTAACTCTAACGCTAACCCTAACCTTAACCCTAACCCTAACCCTAGACATAACCCTAACCCTAACCCTAAACCTAGACCTAACCAAAACCCTAACCCAAAGCCTAACCCTAACCCTAATCTATTCTTAAAGTCTAAATCGAATCATAACTGAAAGTGTATTTCTTAGTCTAAAACTAAAAATAAACCTTACTCTACAACTAACCCTAACCTTAACCCTAGACCTAACACTAAAACTGACCCTTACGCTAACCCTAACCTAACACTAATCCTAACCCTAACCCTAACCCTAACCCTAACCCTAACCTTAACCTTAACCTTAACCTTAACCTTAAACTTAACCTTAACCTTAACCTTAACCTTAACCTTAATCTTAATCTTAACCTTAACCCTTACACTAGACTTAACCCTAACCCTTAACCTAACCCTAACAGTAAACCTAGACCTAGCCCGAACCCTAACCCTAAACTTAACCCTATCCCTAACCATAGCCCTAAACCTAACCCTACAACTAACCCTAACCCTAACTCTAGACCTAACACTAATCCTAACCCTAACCCTATCTCTAAAACTAGACCTAACCCTAACAATAACCCTAGACCTAACCCAAAGCCTATCGCTAAACCTAACCCTAACCTTAACCTTAACCTTAACCTTAAACCTAACCTTAACCCTAACCCTAACCCTAA
The DNA here is from genome assembly GCA_033220385.1 of Triplophysa yarkandensis. NCBI lineage: Eukaryota > Metazoa > Chordata > Actinopteri > Cypriniformes > Nemacheilidae > Triplophysa > Triplophysa yarkandensis. The sequence goes on along the minus strand of CM065661.1, from coordinate 16,404,502 downwards.
CCCTAACCTTAACCTTAACCTTAACCCTAACCTTAACCTTAACCTTGACCCTAACCCTAACCCTTACCCTAACCCTTACCCTAACCCTTATCCTAACGCTAAACCTAACCCTAACCCTAACCATAACCCTTTACATCATCCTCATCCTAACACTAACAATTATTCTAACCCTAACCCTAACTCTAACCCTAACACTAACCCTAACCATAATCTATTCTTAAAGTCTATATCTAATCATAACTGTAAGTATAAATTGAAGTCTAACACGAACAATAACCCTTCCACTACAACTCACCCTAACCCTAGACCTAACACTAACCCTAAAACTAACCCTAACCCTAACCCTAACCCTAACCCTAACCCTAACCCTAACCCTAACCCTAACCCTAATCTTAACCCTAACCCTAACCCTAACCCTAAGCCTTAGCCTTAGCCTAAGCCTAAGCCTAAGCCTAGTCGTAAGCCTAAGCCTAAGCCTAAGCCTAAGCCTAAGCCTAAGCAAAACCGTAACCCTAGCCATAAGATTAACCCAAATCCTACCCCTACCTCTACCTCTAACCCTAACACTAACACTAGACCTAACCTTAACCCTAACCCTAACCTAATCCTAACAGTAACCCTATACCTAACACAAAGCCTAACCCTAAAACTAACCCTAACCCTAACCCTAATCTTAACCCTAACCCTAACCCTAAGCCTAAACCTAAGCCTAAGCCTAAGCATAAGCGTAGTCATAAGCCTAAGCCTAAGCCTAAGCCTAATCCTAAGCAAAACCGTAACCCTAGCCATAAGTTTACCCTAATCCTAACACTAACGCTAAACCTAACCCTAACCCTAATCATAATCCTAATCCTAATCCTTTCCCTCAACCTAACCCTAGTCTATTCTTAAAGTCAATATATTATCATAACTGTAAGTTTAAATCTAATCCTACCATTAACCCTAACCCTGACCCTTAACCTTACCCTTACTCTAACCCTAGACCTAACCCTTACCCTAGACCTAACCCTAACCCTAACTCTAACCTTAACCTTAACCTTAACCTTAACCTTAACCTTAACCTTAACCTTAACCTTAACCTTAACCTTAACCTTAACCTTAAACTTAACCTTAACCTTAACCTTAACCTTAACCCTAACCCTAACCCTAACCCCAATCTATTCTTAAAGTATATATCTAATCGTAACTGTAAATGTAAATCTTATTCGAACATCAGCAATATCCCTCACTTTACAACTAACCCTAACCCTAGACCTAACCCTAACACTAACTCTGCCCTACCCTACCCTACCCTACCCTACCCTAACCTAACCCTAACCCTTACTCTAATTCTAACCCTAACCCTTACCCTAACACTAGACCTAAACCTAAACCTAACCCTAACATTAACCCTAGACCTAACACAAAGCCTAACCCTAAAACTAACCCTAACCTTAACCCTAAGCCTGAGTCTAAGCTTAAGCCTAAGCCTATGCAAAACCCCAACCCTAGCCCTAAGCCTAAAAATAATCCTAATCCTTTCCCTTACCCTTACCCTAACCCTAGTCTATGCTTAAAGTCAATATCTAATCATAAATGTAAGTTTAAATCTAATTCTACCATTAACCCTAACCCTGATCATAAACCTTACCCTTACCCTAACCCTAGACCTAACCCTTACCCTAGACCTAACCCTAACTCTAACCTTAACCTTAACCTTAACCTTAACCTCAACCCTAACCCTACCCCTACCCCTAACCCTAACCCTAACACTTACAGTAACCCCAGACCTAACCCAAATCCTAAATATAAACTTAACCCTAACCTTAACATTAACCTTAACCCTAAGCCTAAGCCTAACCCTAACCCTAGTCCTTGTCCTTGTCCTAGCCCTAACACTAACTCTAACCATAACCATAACCCTAACCCTAACCCTAACCCTAACCCTAATCCTAAAACTAACACTAACTCTGAACCTTACCCTAACCCTAATCATTTTCCTCAACCTAACCCTAATCTATTCTTAAACACTATATCTATTCATAACTGTAAGTATAAATCTAATTCAAACGCTAACAATAACCCTTACTCTACAACTAATCCTAACCCTAGACCTAACCCTAACCCTAACCCTAGACCTAACCCTAACCCTAACCCTGACCCTGACCCTAACCCTAACCCTAACCCATACCCTAATCCTAACCCTAACCCTAACCCTAACCCTTACCCTTACCCTAGACCTAACCGAAATCCAACCCCTAACCCTAACCCCAATCTTTTCTTAAAGTCAATATCTAATCATAACTGTAAATGTAAATCTAATTCTAACACTAACTATAACCCTACCTCTACAACTAACGCTAAACCTAACCCTAATCTATTCTTAAAGTATTTATCTAATCATAGCTGTAAGTTTAAATCTCATTCTAACACTAGCAATAACCCTTACTCTACAACTAACCCTAACCCTAGACTTATCACTAACAATGACCTTAACCCTAACCCTAACTACAACCCTAACCCTAACCCTAATCTAATCTAATCTATCCCTAAGTGTATATCTAATCATAACTGTAAGTATAAATCTAATTCTAACACTAACTATAACCCTTACTCTACAACTAACCCTAACCATAGACCTAACACTAACACTTACCTTAACCTTAACCCTAATCCTAACCCTAACCATAACCCTAACCCAACCTTAACCCTACCTATAATCCTAACCCTTACCCTAAACTTTACTTTATAAAATACCCTAACCCTAACCTTAGACCTAACCCTAACACTAATCGTAAACCTAAACCTAAACCTGAACTTAACCTTTACCCTAACCCTAACCCTTACCTTAACCCTAGACATAACCCTAACCCTAATCTATTCTTAAAGTCTATATCTAATCATAACTGAAAGTGTATTTCTAATTCTAAAACTAACAACAACCCTTACTCTACAACTAACCCTAACCCTGGACCTAACACTAAAACTAACCCTTACGCTAACCCTAACCTAACCCTAACCCTAACCCTAACCCTAACCCTAACCCTAACATTAACCCCAACCTTAACCCTTACCCTAAACCTAACCCTAACACTAGACCTAACCCTAACCCTAACAGTAACCCTAGACCTAGCCCGAACCCGAACCCTAACCCGAATCCTAAATCTAACGCTAATCCTAACCCTAACCCTAAACGTAACCCTAACACTTTCCCTCACCCTCACCCTAACCCTAATAATAACCCTAACACTAACCCTAATCTGTTCCTAAAGTCTATATCTAATCATCACTGTAAGTATGAATCTATATCTAACACTAACCATAACCCTTACTCTACAAATAACCCTAACCCTAGACCTAACACTAACCCTAACCCTAACCCTAACCCTAACCCTAACCCTAACCCTAACCCTTACCTCAACCCTAACCTTAACCCTAACCCTAACCCTAACCCTAACCCCAACCCTACCCCTACCCCTACCCCTACCCCAAACCCTAATGTAACCAGGTCTTAAACCGGAGTCTTGGCATAATAATTATTATCTTAAAGTCAACCGATTCTTGAGATAAATGTTTTAAGTTAATTAATCAAAGTTACAATAGTTACAATAAGGGATCAAATGCACAAAACTATAGAAGAAGAGTTATTTTCCCCCCTGATGAATAAAAACTATTCGAAACTATTACCGCATGGATGTTTAGTTGCCTAGCCGAGTCAATAACCATCCATAGGGTAAGAAACATAAATATCCCCTCCAACGGGATTTCATTAACTATGAGGATACTAAACTTATGATGACTGCTATGTTGTCATGTTTACACTTTATAGAGCGCGCGGTCGGCAGACGGTTGCTGCTGATCAGACAGCCAATATAGAGAGACCCATTCATTGACTCAACGGTGAGTGAGAAAAAACTGAGACCTGTTCGGTTACATAAAAAGGGAATGGTAACAGTTGATAAGCTGCCCCTTAGAAAGGCTGTTAACGGCTGTTAACCGGTGCAGGGAGGGATGATAAAGCACGCTTAGCATTACTATTACCTCCTGGATCTCTAAGTTTTCTTGCATTATTTGTTTTGCACAAATTGTAGCTCTTATTTGTATTGAATTTGTGTTGTGAATTTTTACTACCTCAAATAGCAATAATCATTAATACTTGAAATTGTTTTTGTTTAAAATGGACGAACATGGATGTAAGAGCACTTAAGGATATGTTTATAGTTCACTATTATAAACAATTGGATCTGATACTTGATATATTATTGTCGTGCGACTGAATCTTGAGAACATGATTTGAACCAGTTGATATATAGTGGAATGTTATAGATTGGTGATTATTCATGTGACAGACACAATATGAATGTAATGAGCTTTTGGATTTCCTCTGGCCAATCCATAGGTCAGGTTTTTTTTTGTGTGCCAGATTCATTCCAATGATGCACATGGATCGGAAGTCACGTCCGACCTGGAGTTGAAGCCTTCCGGTTGAATCGGGATTGGATGTTCGCACTCTGGACCCACGAAAGATTCCCAGCATACGCTGGGTGGCGAGCAACGGACCCACGAGCATGCGCAGTCTCACTTTCCCTCCCTCACGAATGGTGTGGTAGGATCCACGAGCACTGGCGTACTGATACTGTTACGAAACTGATTTAACTAAAAAGGAAAAAAAGGGCCCCAACGAACAAGACTATTTTTGGAACTGGGTTTTATTTCTCTTGTTTTAAGGGAAATTTATGCCGGCTTTATTATTTTCTTATTTCTTTATGTATATTCCCTGGCCCAAATTGTTAAACTGTTGTTATTTTTCCTGTTGATAAACAAAGAGTGATCACAATAACTCAAATTACTGTCTCCTGTCCTTATTGATGTCAGACCACTGGCTCTTAAAGATTTAGCATCTTCTGTTACTGGTCCAATTGCTGTTAAAGATAACTAATTACCTGTTACCCTGTTGATAAACCTTAACGAAGGGTAACACTAACACTAGACCTAACCCTAACCCTAACCCTAAACCTATCCCTAACGATAACCCTAGACCTGACCCGAAGCCTAATCCTAAACCTAACCCTAACCTTAACCCTAACCTTAACCTTAACCTTAACCTTAACCTTAACCTTAACCTTAACCTTAACCTTAACCTTAACCTTAACCTTAACCTTAAGCTTAAGCTTAACCTTAACCTTAACCCTAAGCCTAAGCCTAAGCTAAGCATAACCCTAACCCTAGCCCTAGCCCTAGCCCTAGCCCTAGCCCTAGCCCTAACCCTAAACCTAACACTAACGATAAACCTAACCCTTACCCTAATCCTAATCCTTTCCCTCAACCTAACCCTAGTCTATTTTTAAAGTCAATATCTAACCATAACTGTAAGTTTAAATCTAATTCTACACCTAACCCTAAACCTAACCCTAACACAAACCCCTACCCTAACCCTTACCCTAACCCTAACCCTTACCCTAACCTCAGACAAAACCCTAACACTAACCCTAACCCTAACTCTAACCCTAAACCTAGATCTAACCAAAACCATAACCATAACCATAACTTTAACCCTAACCCTAACCCTAACCTATTCTTAAAGTCTATATCTAATGATAACTTAAAGGTTATTTTTAATTCTAAAACTAACAATAACCCTTACTCTAGAACTAACCCTAGACATAACACTAAAACTAACCGTTACGCTAACCCTAAACTAACCCTAACCCTACACATAACCCTAACCCTATCCCTAACCCTAAAACTATACCTAACCAAAACCCTAATCCTAACCCTAATCTATTCTTAAAGTCTATATCTAATCATACCTGAAAGTGTATTTCTAATTCTAAAACTAACAATAACCCTTACTCTACAACCAAACATAACCCTAGACCTAACACTAAAACTAACCCTTACGTTAACCCTAACCTAACCCTAACCCTAACCCTAACAGTAACCCTAAACCTAGCCAGAACCCTAACCTTAACCCTAACCCTAACCCTAACCCTATCCCTTACCCAAAAACTAAACCTAACCCTTACCCTAGATCTAACCCTAACCCTTTCCCTAACCCTTTCCCTAACCCTAACCCTAGGCTCAACCCTAACCCTAACCCTAACCCTAATCTATTCTTAAAATATATATATCTAATCATTATTGTGAGTGTAAGTCTAATTCTATCACTAACTCATACCCCCTAACTCTACAACTAACCCTAATCCTAGCCCTACCCTAACTCTAACCTAACCCTAGCCCTAACCCTAGACATAACCCTAATGCGAACCCTAAACCTAGACCAAACCATAACCATAACCCTAACCCTAACCCTAACCCTAACCCTTATCTATTCTTAAAGTCTATATCTTATCATAATTGAAAGTGTGTTTCTAATTCTAAAATTAACAATAATCCTTACTCTACAACTAACCATAACCCTAGACCTAACACTAAAACTAACCCTTACGCAAACCCTAACCTAACCCTAACCCTAACCTTAATCCTAACACTAACCCTAACCCTAAGCCTAACCCTAACCCTAACACTAGACCTAACCCTAACCGTAACAGTAACCCTACACCTAGAGGGAACCCTAACCCTAATCCCAACCATAAACCTGACCCTAACCCTAATCCTAATCCTAACCCTAACCCTAACCCTAACCCTAACCCTAACCCTAACCCTAACCCTTACCCTACAACTAAACCTAACCCTAAGCCTAGATCTAACACTAACCCTAACCCTAAACCTAATCTATTCTTAAAGTCTATATCGAATAATAACTGTAAGTATAAATCTAATTCTAACACTAACAATAACCCTTACTCTAAAACTAACCCTAACCTTAACCTTAGACCTAATCCTGACCCTAACCCTAACCCTAACCCCAAACCTAACCCTGACCCTAACCCTTACCCTAACCCTAACCCTAACCCTAGCCCTAACCCTAACCCTAACCCTAACCCTAGACCTAACCGAAGTCCTACCCCTAACCCTAACCTCAATCTATTCTTAAAGTCAATATCTAATCATACCTGTAAGTGTAAATCTAATTCTAACACTAACTATAAATTTTACTCTACAACTAACCCTAACCCTAACCATAATCTATTCTTAAAGTTAATATCTTATCATAACTGTAAGTGTAAATCTCATTTTAACACTAGCAATAACCCTTACTCTATACCTAAACCTAGCCCTAGACCTAACACTAACACTAATCTTAACCCTAACACGATAACTGACCCTACGCCTAAGCCTAACTCTAACTCTAACCTTAACCCTGCCCCTAACCCTAACTCTAAACCCTAACCCTAATCTATTCTTAAAGTCTATATCTAATCATAACTGTAAGTATAAAACTTATTCAAACACTAACAATAACCCTTACTCTACAACTCACCCTAACCCTAACCTTAGACCTAACCCTGACCCTAACCCTAAACCCTAACCCCAAATCTAAACCTAACCCTAAACCTAACCCAAACCCTAACCCTAGACCTAACCGAAGTCCTACCCCTAACCCTAACCTCAATCTATTCTTAAACTCAATATCTAATCATAACTGTAAGTGTAAATCTAATTCTAACACTAACTATAACCCTTACTCTACAACTAACCCTAACCCTAATCTATTCTTAAAGTCTATATCTAATATAAACTGTAAGTATAAATCTAATTCTAACCTTAGACCTAACCCTAACACTAATCTTAACACTAACCCTCAGTTGAACCTTAACCCTAACCATAACTCTAACCCAACCCTAACCCTAATCCTAGACATAACCCTAACACGAACCTTAAACCTAGACCTAACCAAAATCATAACCATGACCATAACCCTAACCCTAACCCTAACCCTAACCCTAACCCTAACCCTAACCCTAACCCTAACCCTAACCCTAACCCTAACCCTTATCTATTCTTATATTCCATATCTTATCATAACAAAAGTGTGTTTCTAATTCTAAAACTAACAATAATCCTTGCTCTACAAATAACCATAACCCTAGACCTAACACTAAAACTAACCCTTACGCTAACCCTAACCTTAACCCTAACCCTAACCCTAAGCCTAAACCTAACACTAGACCTAACATAACCCTAACAGTAACCCTAGACCTAGCCGGAACCCTAACCCTAACCTTAACCCTAACCCTAACCCTAACCCTAACCTTAAACCTGACCATAACACTAACCCTAACCCTTATCCTAAACCTAACCCTAACCCTTACCCTAAAACTAAACCTAACCCTTACCCTAGATCTAACACTCACCCTTACCCTAACCCTAACACTAACCCTTACCCTTACCCTAACCCTTACCCTAACCCTAGGCTCAACCCTAACCCTAACCCTAATCTGTTCTTAAAATATATATATATATAATCATTACTGTGAGTGTAAGTCTAATTCTATCACTAACTCATACCCCCTAACTCTACAACTAACCCTAATCCTAACCCTACCCTAACTCTAACCCAACCCTAACCCTAACCCTAGACATAACCCTAACCCAAACCCTAAACCTAGACCAAAGCAAAACCATAACCATAACCCTAAGCCTAACCCTAACCCTAACCCTAACCCTAACCATAACCCTAACCCTAACCCTAACCCTAACCCTAACCCTTATCTATTCTTAAAGTCTATATCTTATCATAACTGAAAATGAGTTTCTTATTATAAAATTAACAATAACCCTTGCTCTACAACTAACCCTAACCCTAGACCTATCCCTAAAACTAACCCTTACGCTTACCCTAACCTAACCCTAACCCTAACCTTAACCCTAACATTAACCCTAACCCTAAGCCTAACAGTAACCCTAGACCTAGACGGAACCCTAACCCTAACCCAAACCCTAAAACTAGACCTAACCAAAACCATAACCCTAACCCTAACCCTAACCCTAATCCTAACCCTAACGCTAATCTATTCTTAAAGTCTATATCTATTCATGACTGAAATTGTATTTTTAATTCTAAAACTAACTATAACCCTTTCTCTACAACTAACCCTAACCCTTACCCTAACCCTAGACCTAACACTAAAACAAACCCTAAACCTAACCCTACTGCTACCCCTAACCCTAAATATACAACTAACCTTAACCCTAGACCTAACACTAATCCTAACCCTAACCCTAACCCTTACCATTACCCTTAACCTAACCCAACCCTTACCCTCACCCTTACCCTTACCCTTACCCTTACCCTTACCCTTACCCTTACCCTTTCCCTTTCCCTTCCCCTTTAACTAACCCTAACCCTAACCCTAACCCTAACCCAAACCCTAACCATAACCCTAGACCTTACCCAAAGCCTAACCGTAAACCTAGCCCTAACCTTAATCTTAACCTTAACCTTAAGCTTAACCCTAACCCTAACTTTAACCCTAACCCTAACCCTAACCCTAACCCCAACCCTAACCCTAACCCTAACCTTAACCTTAACCTTAACCTTAATCTTAACCCTAAGCCTAACCATAACCCTAACACTAATCCTAACACTAACACTAACCCTCACCTTAACCCTAACAATAACCCTTATGCTAACCCTGACCCTAACCAAAATCCTACCCATAACCCTAACCCCAATATATTCTTAAAGTCAATATCTAATCATAACTGTAACTGTAAATCTCATTCTAACACTATCAATAACCCTTACTCTAAAACTAAACCTAACCTAAGACCTAACACTAACCTTTACCCAAACACTAACCCTAAGCCTAACCCTAACCCTAAAATAACCCTAACCCTAACCCTAACCCCAAACCTAACATTAATCCTACACCTTACCCTGACTCTAACCCTAACCCTTACCCTAACTCTAACCCTAAATTTAACCCTAAACCTAACCCTAACCATAACCCAAGCTTTACCGTTACCCTAACCGTAACCCTAACCCTAAGCCTGACACTAACGCTAAACCTAACACTAATCCTAAACCTTTTCCTCACCCTAACACTAACCCTAATCCTAACCCTTACCTAACCCTAATCTTTTCCTTAAAGTCTATATCTAATCACAACTGTAAGTATAAAAGTAATTCTAAATCTACCAATAACCCTTACTCTAAAACTAACCCTAATCCCAACCAGAAACCTAATCTATTCTTAAACTATATATCTAATCATAACTGTTAGTGTATATATAATTCTAACACTAGCAATAGCCCTTACTTTAAAACTAATCCTAACCCTAAACCTAGGCATAACCCTAACCCTAACCATAACACTAACCCTAGACATAACCCTAACTCTAATCCTAACCCTAAACCTAACCCTTACCCTTACCCTTACCCTAACTTTAACCTTAAACCTAACACTAGATAAAACCCTATCCCTAACCCTAATTTTAGACCTAACACTAAAACTACCGATTACACTAACCCTACCCCTAAATCTAACCCTAACACTAGTCCTAACCCTCACCCTAACAGTAAACCTAGACCTATCCAAAAGCCTAACCCTAACCTTAACCTTAACCCTAACCCTTAGCCTAACCCTAACCCTAACCCTAACCCTAACCCTAACCCTAACCCTAACCCTTACCCTAACCTTAGACCTAACACTAACCCTAACCCTAACCCTAACCCTAACCCTAACCCTAACCCTAACACTTACTCTCACGCCTACCCTTACGCTTACCCTTACACTTACCCTTACCCTTGCCCTTGCGCTTGCCCTTGCCCTTGCCCTTGCCCTTGCCCTTGCCCTAACCTGAACGCTAATCCTTGCACTAGAACTAACCCTAACAATAACCCTAGACCTAACCCATAGCCTAACCCTAAACCTAACTCTAACCTTAACCTTAACCTTAACCTTAACCTTAACCTTAACCTTAACCTTAACCTTAACCTTAACCTTAACCTTAACCCTAACCCTAACCCTAACCCTAACCCTAACCCTAATCCTAAACATAACCCTAACACTAACCCTAACCCTAACCCTAACCTTAACCTTAACCTTAAACTTAACCCTAGCCCTAGCCCTAGCCCTAGCCCTAGCCCTAACCCTAACCCTAACCCTAACCCTAACCCTAAGCCTAACCCTAATCCTAAAACTCATGCTAAGCCTAGCCCTGACACTAACCTTAACCTAAACCCTAAACCTAAACCTAGACATAACCCTAACCCTAACCCTAATCCGAGACCTAACACTAAAACTAACCGTTACACTAACCTTACCCCTTACTCTAACTCTAACTCTAACTCTAACCCTAACCCTAACCCTAACCCTAACCCTAACCCTAACCCTAACCCTAAACCTAAACCTAAACCTAGACATAACCCTAACCCTAACCCTAATCCGAGACCTAACACTAAAACTAACCGTTACACTAACCTTACCCCTAAATCTAACACTAACACTAGACCTAACCCTCACCCTAACAGTAACCCTAGACCTAACCGAAAGCCTAATCCTAACCCTAACCCTAACCCTTACCCTTACCCTTACCCTTACCCTAACCCTAACCCTAACCCTAATCCTTACCCTAACCCTAACCCTAACCCTAATCTATTCTTAAAATCTATATCTAATCATTTCTGTAAGTGTGAATCTAATTCTATTACTAACTCATACCCCCTTACTATACAACTAACCCTAATCCTAATCCTAACCCTACTGAAACCGTAACCGTAACCCTAACCCTGACCCTGACCCTGACCCTGACCCTAACCCTAACCCTAACCCTAACCCTAATCCTAACCCTAACCCTAACCCTTACTCTACCACTAACTCTATCCCTAACCCTAGACCTAAGAATAAAACAAACCCTTACGCTAACACTAACCCTAAACCTAACCCTAGACATAACCCTAACCCCAATTCTAGACCTAACCAAAACCCTAACCCTAATCTATTCTTGAAGTCTATATCTATTCATAACTGTAAGTATATTTCTAATTCGAACACTAACAATAACCCTTATTCTCCATCTAACCCTAACCATAACCCTAACACTTACCCTAACCCTAACACTAACCTTAACCCTAACCCCAACCCTGAGAGTAACCTTAACCTTAACCTTAACCGTAACCCGAACTCTAACCCTAACCCTAAACCTAAACCTAAACCTAAACCTAATCCTAGACCTAATCCTAGACATAACCCTAAACCTTAACCTAGACCTAAGCAAAACCATACCCCTAACGTTACCCTAACCCTAACCCTAAACCTAACCCTAACCCTGGACATAACCCTAATCTATTCTTAAAGTCTATATCTAATCATGACTAAAGGTGTATTTCTAATTCAAAAAAACTAACAATAACCCTTACTCTACCACTAACTCTAACCCTAACCCTAACTTTAACCCTAACCATAACCCAAACCCAAACCCAAACCTTAACCTTAACCTTAATCTTCACCTTAACCTTAACCGTAAACCTTAACCTAAACCTTAACCCTAACCCTAAACCTAAACCTAAACCTTAACCTAACCCTAAGACTAGACCTAACCCTTAAAGTAACCCTAGACATAGCCTGAACCCTAAACCTAACCCTAACCCAAACTTAACACTAACCCTAACCCTTACACTTTCCCTTACCCTTACCCTTACCCTTACCCCTACCCTTGCCCTTGCCCTTGCCCTTGCCCTTGCCCTTGCCCTTGCCCTTGCCCTTGCCCTTGCCCTTGCCCTTGCCCTAACCCTAACCCTACCCCTAATACTTACACTAGACCTAACCTTAACAATAATCCTAGACCTAACCGATAGCCTAACCCTCAACCTAACTCTTACCTTAACCCTAATTCTAAGCCTAACCCTAACCCTAATCTTAACCCTAACCCTAACACTCACGCTAAACCTTACCATAACACTAACCTTAACAATACCCTAACCCTAACCCTAAACCTAACCCTTAACTTTACCCTAACTTTAACCCTAATACTAATCCTAGACATAACCCCAACCCTAACCTTATACCTAACACTAACACTAACCCTAACGCCCACCCTTACCCTTACCCTTACCCTTACGCTTACCCTTACCCTTACCCTTACCCTTACCCTTACCCTGACCCTTACCCTTGCCCTTGCCCTCGCCCTTGCCCTTACCCTAACACTAATCCTTACACTAGACCTAACACAAACAATAACCCTAGACCTTACCCATAGCCTAACCCCTAACCTAACCCTAACCCTAACACAAACCTTAACCCTAACCCTAAACCTAACCCTAACCCTAACCCTAAACCTAACCCTAACCCTAACCTTAACCTTAACCCTTACCCTAACTCTAACCCTAAATTTAACCCTAAACCTAACCCTAACCTTAACCCAAGCTTTACCCTTACCCTAACCGTAACCCTAAGCCTGACACTAACGCTAAACCTAACACTAATCCTAAACCTTTTCCTCACCCTAATACTAACCCAAACCCTAACCCTGACCTAACCCTAATCTTTTCCTTAAAGTCTATATCTAATCACAACTGTAAGTATAAAAGTAATTCTAAAACTACCAATAACCCTTACTCCTAAACTAACCCTAATCCCAACCAGAAACCTAATCTATTCTTAAACTATATATCTAATCATAACTGTAAGTGTATATATAATTCTAACACTAGCAATAGCCCTTACTTTAAAACTAATCCTAACCCTAAACCTAGGCATAACCCTAACCATAACACTAACCCTAGACATAACCCTAACTCTAATCCTAACCCTAAACCTAACCCTTACCCTTACCCTAACTTTAACCCTAAACCTAACACTAGATATAACCCTATCCCTAACCCTAATTCTAGACCTAACACTAAAACTAACCGTTACACTAAGCTTACCCCGAAATCTAACCCTAACACTAGACCTAACCCTCACCCTAACAGTAACCCTAGACCTAACCGAAAGCCTAACCCTAACCTTATCCTAACCCTAACCCTAACCTTTACCCTTACCCTAACCCTTACCCTTACCCTTACCCTTACCCTTACCCTTACCCTAACCCTAACCCTAACCCTAACCCTAATCCTTACCCTAACCCTAAACCTAACCCTAACCCTAACCCTAACCCTAACCCTAACCCTAATCTATTCTTAAAATCAATATCTAATCATTTCTGTTAGTGTGAATCTAATTCTATTACTAACTCGTACCCCTTTACTTTACAACTAACCCTAATCCTAAACCTACCCTAACCGTAACCGTAACCCTAACCGTGACCCTGACCCGAACCCTAACCCTAATCCTGAGACGAACCTCAACCCCAACCCTAACCCTATCCTAACCCTAACCGTAAACCTAACCCTAACCCTAACCCTAATCTATTCTTAAAATCAATATCTAATCATTTCTGTTAGTGTGAATCTAATTCTATTACTAACTCGTACCCCCTTACTTTACAACTAACCCTAATCCTAAACCTACCCTAACCCTAAACCTAATCTGAGACCTAACACTAAAACTAACCGTTACACTAACCTTACCCCTAAATCTAACCCTAACACTAGACCTCACCCTAACAGTAACCCTAGACCTATCCAAAAGCCTAACCCTAACCTTAACCTCAACCCTTACCCTAACCCTAACCCTAAACCTAACCCTCACCGTAACCTAAACCCTATGCCTAACCCTTACCTTAACCCTACTCTAACCCTAACCTTTACCCTAACCCTAACCCAAACCCTAACATTAACCCTAGACATAACCCTAGACCTAACCATAACCCTAAATCTAAACTTAACCCGAACCCGAAGCCGAACCCGAACACTAATCAATTCTTAAAGTATATATCTAATCATAACTGTAAATGTAAATCTCATTCTAACACTAGCAATAACCCTTACTTTACAACTAAACCAAACCCTAGACCTAACCCTAACAATAACCTTAACCCTAACCCAAACCATAAACCTAAACCTACCCCTACCCCTAACTCTAACCCTAACCCTAACCCTTACACTAACCCTAGATATAACCCTAATCCTAACACTAACGTTAAAACTAACCCTAACCCTAACCCTAAATCTAACTCTAACACTAAGCCTAACCCTAACCCTAACCCTTACCCTTACCCTTACCCTTACCCTTACCCTTACCCTAACTCTAACTCTAACCCTAACCCTAACCCTAACCCTAACCCTAAACCTAACCCTAGACATAACCCTAACCCTAATTCTAGACCTAACACTAAAACTAACCATCACACTGAACCTACCCCTAAATCTAACCCTAACACTAGACCTCACCCTAACAGTAACCCTAGACCTAACCAAAAGCCTAACCCTAACCTTAACCTCAACCCTTACCCTAACCCTAACCCTAACCCTAACCCAAACCCTAACCCTAACCCTAACCCTTACCTTAACCTTAACCTTAGCCCTAAGCCTAAGCCTAACTCTAACCCTAAACCTAACCCTAGACATAACCCTAACCCTAACCTTAGTTCTAGACCTAACACTAAAACTAACCATCACACTAAACCTACCCCTAAATCTAACCCTAACACTAGACCTAACCCTAACAGTTACCCTAGACCTAACCAAAAGCCTAACCCTAACCTTAACCTTAACCCTAACCCTAACCCTAACCCTATTTCTTTCCCTAACCCTAACCCTAACCATAACACTAATCTATTCCTTAAATCTATATCTAATCATTTCTGTAAGTGTGAATCTAATTCTATTTCTTACTCATACCCCCTAACTCTACAACTAACTCTAATCATAACTGTAAATGTAAATCTCATTCTAACACTAGCAATAACTCTTACTTTACAACTAAACCAAACCCTGGATCTAACCCTAACAATAACCTTAACCCTAACCCAAACCATAAGCCTAACCCTACCCCTAACCCTAACTCTAACCCTAACCCTAACCCTAACCCTAACCCTTACACTAACCCTAGATATAACCCTAATCCTAACAATAACGTTAAAACTAACCCTAAACTTAACCCTAAACCTTTCCCTCATCCTAACCCTAACAATAACCCTAACCCTAACCCTTATCTATTCTTTAAGTTTAAATCTAATCATAACTGCAAGTATAAATCTAATTGTAAAACTAACAATAAAATGTACTTTAAAACTAAACCTAAACTTAGATGTAAAACTAACCCTAACCCTAAATCTAACTCTAACACTAACCCTAACCCTAACCCTAGCCCTAGCCCTAATCCTAACTCTAACTCTAACTCTAACTCTAACTCTAACTCTAACTCTAACCCTAACCCTAACCCTAACCCTAAACCTAACCCTAGACATAACCCTAACCCTAATTCTAGACCTAACACTAAAACTAACCATCACACTGAACCTACCCCTAAATCTAACCCTAACACTAGACCTCACCCTAACAGTAACCCAAGACCTAACCAAAAGCCTAACCCTAACCTTAACCTCAACCCATACCCTAACCCTAACCCTAACCCTAACCCTAACCCTAACCCTTACCTTAACCTTAACCTTAGCCCTAAGCCTAAGCCTAAGCCTAACTCTAACCCTAAACCTAACCCTAGACATAACCCTAACCCTAACCCTAGTTCTAGACCTAACACTAAAACTAACCATCACACTAAACCTACCCCTAAATCTAACCCTAACACTAGACCTAACCCTAACAGTTACCCTAGACCTAACCAAAAGCCTAACCCTAACCTTAACCCTAACCCTAACCCTAACCCTAACCCTAACCCTAATTCTTTCCCTAACCCTAACCATAACACTAATCTATTCCTTAAATCTATATCTAATCATTTCTGTAAGTGTGAATCTAATTCTATTTCTTACTCATACCCCCTAACTCTACAACTAACTCTAATCATAACTGTAAATGTAAATCTCATTCTAAGACTAGCAATAACCCTTACTTTACAACTAAACCAAAGCATGGACCTAACCCTAACAATAACCTTAACCCTAACCCAAACCATAAGCCTAACCCTACCACTAACCCTAACTCTAACCCTAACCCTAACCCTTACACTAACCCTAGATATAACCCTAATCCTAACAATAACGTTAAAACTAACCCTAAACTTAACCCTAAACCTTTCCCTCATCCTAACCCTAACAATAACCCTAACCCTAACCCTAACCCTTATCTATTCTTTAAGTTTAAATCTAATCGTAACTGCAAGTATAAATCTAATTGTAAAACTAACAATAAAATTTACTTTAAAACTAAACCTAAACTTAGACCTAAAACTAACCCTAACCCTAAATCTAACTCTAACACTAACCCTAACCCTAGCCCTAACCCTAACCCTAACCCTAACCCTAACCCTAATCCTAACTCTAACTCTAACCCTAAACCTAACCCTAGACATAACCCTAACCCTAACCCTAATTCTAGACCTTACACTGAAACTAACCATCACACTAAACCTACCCCTAAATCTCACCCTAACACCAGAGCTCACCCTAACAGTAACCCTAGACCTAACCGAAAGCCTAACCCTAACCTTAACCTCAACCCTTACCCTAACCCTAACCCTAAACCTAACCCTTACCCTTACCTTAACCTTAACCTTAACCTTAAGCTTAACCTTAACCTTAACCCTAACCCTAAGCCTAAGCCTAAGCCTAACTCTAACCCTAAACCTAACCTTAGACATAACCCTAACCCCAGTTCTAGACCTAACACTGAAACTAACCATCACACTAAACCTACCCCTAAATCTCACCGTAACACTAGACCTAACCCTAACAGTTACCCTAGACCTAACCAAAAGCCTAACCCTAACCCTAACCTTAACCCTAACCCTAAGCCTGACCCTAACCCTAACCCTAACCCTAACCCTAACCCTAACCCTAACCCTAATCCTTTCCCTAACCCTAACCCTAACCCTAACCCTAACCATAACACTAATCTATTCCTTAAATCTATATCTAATCATTTCTGTAAGTGTGAATCTAATTCTATTTCTTACTCATACCCCCTAACTCTACAACTAACTCCGATCGTAACCCTACCCTAACCCTAACACTACACCTAACCCTAAACCTAAACCTAAACCTAAACCTAAACCTAAATCTAAATCTAAATCTAAATCTAAATCTAAATCTAAATCTAAATCTAAACCTAAACCTAACCATAACCCTAACCCTAACCCTTACCCTTACCATTACACTAACCCTAACATTTACCCTAATGCTGACTCAAAGAGTAAGTCGAATAGCATCTCTAACACTAACCCTCATTCTAACCCTACACATAACAATAACAATAACCCTAACCCTAATCTATTCTTAAAGTCTATATCTAATCATGACTAAAAGTATATTTCT
>CM065661.1:16253798-16381298 GCA_033220385.1 Triplophysa yarkandensis | reverse complement strand
TTAAAGTATATATCTAATCATAACTGTAGGTTTAATTCTAATTCTAATACTAACTGTAACACATACTCTACAACTAACCCTAACCCTAGACCTAAACCTAACATTAACCTTAACCTTAACCTTAACCTTAACCTTAACCTTAACCTTAACCTTAACCTTAACCTTAACCTTAACCTTAACCCTAAGCCTAAGCCTAAGCCTAACCCTAACCCTAATCTATTTTTAAAAGATATACAAAATTATAACTGTAAGTGTAAATCTAATTCTAACACTAGCAATAACACTTACTTTACAACTAACCTTAACCCTAGACCCAACCCTAACACGAACCCTAACCCTTTCCCTAACCCTAACCCTAACCCTAACCCTAGCCCTAACCCTAGACATAACCCTAACCCAAACCCTAACCCTTAGTCTAGACCTAACAAAAGCTCTAAACCTAAACCTAATCTATTCTTAAAGTCTATATCTAATCATAACTGTAAGTGTATTTCTTATTCGAAAACTAAAAACAACCCTTACTCCACAACTTACCCTTACCCTAGACCTAAAACGAACACTAACATTATCACTAACCCTATCACTAACCCTAACCATAACCATAACCCTAACCCTAACCCTAACACTAACCCTAACCCTAACCCTAACCCTAACCCTAACCCTAACCCTAACTCTAACACTAATCTATTCTTAAAGTCTATATCTAATCATAACTGTAAGTATAAATCTAATTCTAACACTAGCAATAACCCTTACTCTACACCATACCTTAACCCTAACCCTAGACCTAACCCTAACACTAATCTTAACCGTAACCCTAACCTTTACACTAACCCTAACCCTAGACATAACCCTAATCCTAACCCCAAACCTAGATATAACCAAAACCATAACCCTAACGCTAATCTATTCTTAAAATCTATATCTAATCATAACTGAAAGTGTATTTGTAATTCTAAAACTAACAATAAACCTTTCTCTAAAACTAACCCTAACAATAACCCTAGACCTAACACTAAAACTAACCCTTACGCAACCCGAACCTAACCCTAACCCTAAACCTAACCCTACAACTTACCCTAACCCTAGACCTAACACTAATCCTAACCCTAACCCTAACCCTTACCATTACCATTACCCGTACCCTTACCCTTACCCTTACCCTTACCCTTACCCTTACCCTTACCCTTACCCTAACCCTAACCCTATCTCTAATCCTAACACTAGACCTAACCGTAACCTTAACCCTAACCCTAATCCTAACACTAATGCTAAACCTAACCCTAACCATAACCCTAACCCTAACCCTAACCCTAACCCTAGCCCTAACCCTAACTCTAACTCTAACCCAACCCTATCCCTAAGACTTACCCTAAACCTAACCCTTACCCTAACCCTTACCCTAACCCTAAACCTAACCCTAACCCTAACCCTAACCCTAACCCTAATCTATTCTTAAAGTCTATATCTAATCATAACAGTAAGTATAAATCTAATTCTAACACTAGCAATAACACTTACTCTACAACATACCCTTACCCTAACCCTAGACCAAACCTTAACACTAGTCTTAACCTTAACCCTAACCCTGAGTTTAACCATAACCCTAACCCTAAACCCTAACCCTAGACCTAAAACTTACCCTAATGCTAGACCTAACCCTAACCCTTACCCTTACCCCTAACTGTAAACCTAGACCTAGCCCGAACCCAAAACCTAACCCTATCCCTAACCCTAGGACTAACCCTAACCCTAGACCAAACACTAATCCTAACCCTAACCCTATCTCTAATCCTAACACTAGACCTAACCCTAACCTTAACCCTAACCCTATTCTTAACACTAACGCTAATCCTAACCCTAACCCCAAACCTAACCCTAACCCTAACTATAACCCTTTCCCTCACCCTAACCCTAACTCTAACTCTAACTCTAACTCTTACCCAACCCTAACCCTAATCTATTCTTAAAGTCTTTATCTAATCATAACAGTAAGTATAAATCTAATTCTAACCCTAAACCTAAACCTAACCAAAACCCTAACCCAAAGCCTAACCCTAACCCTAATCTATTCTTAAAATCTATATCTAATCATAACTGAAAGTGTATTTGTAATTCTAAAACTAACAATAAACCTCACTCTAAAACTAACCCTAACAATAACCCTAGACCTAACACTAAAACTAACCCTTACGCAACCCGAACCTAACCCTAACCCTAAACCTAACCCTACAACTTACCCTAACCCTAGACCTAACACTAATCCTAACCCTAACCCTTACCATTACCATTACCCGTACCCTTACCCTTACCCTTACCCTTACCCTTACCCTTACCCTTACCCTTACCCTTACCCTTACCCTTACCCTTACCCTAACCCTAACCCTATCTCTAATCCTAACACTAGACCTAACCGTAACCTTAACCCTAACCCTAATCCTAACACTAATGCTAAACCTAACCCTAACCATAACCCTAACCCTAACCCTAACCCTAGCCCTAACCCTAACCCTAACCCTAACTCTAACTCTAACCCAACACTATCCCTAAGACTTACCCTAACCCTAACCCTTACCCTAACCCTTACCCTAACCCTAAACCTAACCCTAACCCTAACCCTAACCCTAACCCTAACCCTAACCCTAATCTATTCTTAAAGTCTATATCTAATCATAACAGTAAGTATAAATCTAATTCTAACACTAGCAATAACACTTACTCTACAACATACCCTTACCCTAACCCTAGACCAAACCTTAACACTAGTCTTAACCTTAACCCTAACCCTGAGTTTAACCATAACCCTAACCCTAGACCTAAAACTTACCCTAATGCTAGACCTAACCCTAACCCTTACCCTTACCCCTAACTGTAAACCTAGACCTAGCCCGAACCCAAAACCTAACCCTATCCCTAACCCTAGGACTAACCCTAACCCTAACCCTAGACCAAACACTAATCCTAACCCTAACCCTATCTCTAATCCTAACACTAGACCTAACCCTAACCTTAACCCTAACCCTATTCTTAACACTAACGCTAATCCTAACCCTAACCCCAAACCTAACCCTAACCCTAACTATAACCCTCTCCCTCACCCTAACCCTAACTCTAACTCTAACTCTAACTCTAACTCTTACCCAACCCTAACCCTAATCTATTCTTAAAGTCTTTATCTAATCATAACAGTAAGTATAAATCTAATTCTAACCCTAAACCTAAACCTAACCAAAACCCTAACCCAAAGCCTAACCCTAACCCTAATCTATTCTTAAAGTCTAAATCTAATCATAACTGAAAGTGTATTTCTTAGTCTTAAACTAAAAATAAACCTTGCTCTACAACTAACCCTAACCTTAACCCTAGACCTAACACTAAAACTGACCCTTACGCTAACCCTAACCTAACACTAATCCTAACCCTAACCCTAACCCTAACCCTAACCCTAACCCTAACCCTAACCTTAACCTTAACCTTAAACTTAACCTTAACCTTAACCTTAATCTTAATCTTAATCTTAATCTTAACCTTAACCCTTACACTAAATCTAAACCTTACCCTAACACTAGACTTAACCCTAACCCTTAACCTAACCCTAACAGTAAACCTAGACCTAGCCCGAAACCTAACCCTAAAATTAGCCCTAACCCTAACCATAGCCCTAACCCTAACCCTACAACTAACCCTAACTCTAGACCTAACACTAATCCTAACCCTAACCCTAACCCTATCTCTAAAACTAGACCTAACCCTAACAATAACCCTAGACCTAACCCAAAGCCTATCCCTAAACCTAACCCTAACCCTAACCTTAACCTTAACCTTAACCTTAACCTTAACCTTAACCTTAACCTTAACCTTAATCTTAACCTTAACCCTAACCCTAACCCTAACCTTAACCTTAACCTTAACCCTAACCCTAACCCTAAGCCTAACCCTTATCCTAACGCTAAACCTAACCCTAACCCTAACCCTTACCCTAACCCTTAACCTAACCCTAACCAAAACCCTTTACATCAACTTCATCCTAACACTAAGAATAACTCTAACCCTAACTCTAACCCTAACCCTAACACTAACCCTAACCCTAACCCTAACCCTAACCCTGGACATAACCCTAACCCTAAACATAAACCTAACCAAAACCCTAACCCAAAGCCTAACCCTAACCCTAATCTATTCTTAAAGTCTAAATCTATTCATAACTGAAAGTGTATTTCTTAGTCTAAAACTAAAAATAAACCTTACTCTACAACTAACCCTAACCTTAACCCTAGACCTAACACTAAAACTGACCCTTACGCTAACCCTAACCTAACACTAATCCTAACCCTAACCCTAACCCTAACCTTAACCTTAACCTTAACCTTAACCTTAAACTTAACCTTAACCTTAACCTTAACCTTAACCTTAATCTTAATCTTAATCTTAATCTTAATCTTAATCTTAATCTTAACCTTAACCCTTACACTAAATCTAAACCTTACCCTAACACTAGACTTAACCCTAACCCTTAACCTAACCCTAACAGTAAACCTAGACCTAGCCCGAACCCTAACCCTAAAATTAGCCCTAACCCTAAGCATAGCCCTAACCCTAACCCTACAACTAACCCTAACTCTAGACCTAACACTAATCCTAACCCTAACCCTATCTCTAAAACTAAACCTAACCCTAACAATAACCCTAGACCTAACCCAAAGCCTATCCCTAAACCTAATCCTAACCCTAACCTTAACCTTAACCTTAACCTTAACCTTAACCTTAACCTTAACCTTAACCTTAACCTTATCCTTAACCTTAACCTTAACCTTAACCTTAACCTTAACCCTAACCCTAACCCTAACCTTAACCTTAACCTTAACCTTAACCTTAACCCTAACCCTAACCCTAACCCTAACCCTAACCCTTATCCTAACGCTAACCCTAACCCTAACCCTTACCCTAACCCTTAACCTAACCCTAACCAAAACCCTTTATATCAACCTCATCCTAACACTAACAATAACTCTAACCCTAACCCTAACTCTAACCCTAACCCTAACACTAACCCTAACCCTAACCCTAACCCTAACCCTAACCCTAACCCTAACCCTAACCCTAACCATAATCTATTCTTAAAGTCTATATCTAATCTTAACTGTAAGTATAAATTGAATTCTAACACGAACAATAACCCTTCCACTACAACTCACCCTAACCCTAGACCTAACAATAACCTTAACTCTAACGATAACCCTAATCCTTATCTCAACCCAAATCCTACCCCAACCTCTACCTCTAACCCTAACCCGAACACTAGACCTAACCTTAACCCTAACCCTAACCTAATCCTAACAGTAACCCTATACCTAACATAAAGCCTAACCCTAAAACTAACCCTAACCCTAACCTTAACCCTAACCCTAAGCCTAAGCCTAAGCGTAGTCATAAGCCTAAGCCTAAGCCTAAGCCTAAGCCTAAGCCTAAGCCTAAGCCTAAGCCTAAGCCTAAGCAAAACCGTAACCCTAGCCATAAGATTAACCCTAATCCTAACACTAAACCTAACCCTAACCCTAATCCTTTCCCTAACCCTAACCCTAACCATAACACTAATCTGTTCCTTAAATCTACATCTTATCATTTCTGTAAGTGTGAATCTAATTCTATTTCTTACTCATACAACCTAACTCTACAACTAACTCTAACCCAAACCCTACCCTAACCCTAACCCTAACATGAGACCTAACCCTAAACCTAAACCTAAACCTAAACCTAAACCTAAATCTAAATCTAAATCTAAATCTAAATCTAAATCTAAATCTAAATCTAAATCTAAATCTAAATCTAAACCTAACCCTAACCCTAACCCTAACCCTAACCCTAACCCTTACCCTTACCATTACACTAACCCTAACATTTACCCTAATGCTGACTCAAAGAGTAAGTCGAATAGCATCTCTAACCCTAACCCTATCCTTAAGCCTAACCCTAACCTTAACCTTAACCCTAACCCTTAGCCTAACCCTAACCCTAACCGTAACCCTAACCCTAACCCTAACCCTAACCCTAACCCTAACCCTAACCCTAACCCTTACTCTTACGCCTACCCTTATGTTTACCCTTACACTTACCCTTACCCTTACCCTTGCCCTTGCCCTTGCCCTTGCCCTAACCCTAACCCGAACGCTAATCATTGCACTAGAACTAATACTAACAATAACCCTAGACCTAACCCATAGCCTAACCCTAAACCTAACTCTAACCTTAACCCTAACCCTAACCCTAACCCTAACCCTAACCCTAACCTTAACCCTAACCCTAACCCAAACCCTAAGCCTAACCCTAATCCTAAAACTCATGCTAAGCCTAGCCCTGACACTAACCTTAACCTTAACCCTAACCCTAACCCTAACCCTAACCCTAACCCTAACCCTAACCCTAAACCTAAACCTAACCCTAAGACTAGACCTAACCATTAACGTAACCCTAGCCCTTACCCTTACACTTACCCTTACCCTTACCCTTATCCTTACCCTTGCCCTTGCCCTTGCCCTTGCCCTTGCCCTTGCCCTTGCCCTAACCCTAACCCTAACCCTAACCCTAACCCTAACCCTAATACTTACACTAGACCTAACCCTAACAATAATCCTAGACCTAACCGATAGCCTAACCCTCAACCTAACTCTTACCTTAACCCTAAGCCTAAGCCTAACCCTAACCCTAATCTTAACCCTAACACTCACGCTAAACCTTACCGTAACACTAACCTTAACAATACCCTAACCCTAAACCTAACCCTTAACCTTACCCTAACTTTAACCCTAAACCTAATCCTAGACATAACCCCAACCCTAACCTTATACCTAACACTAACACTAACCCTTACCCTTTCCCTAACAATAACCTTAACCTTAACCTTAACCTTTACCCTAACCCTAAACCTAACCCTAACCCTTTCCCTAACCCTAACCCAACCTTAACCCTTACCCTAACTCTAACCCTAAATTTAACCCTAAACCTAACCCTAACCTTAACCCAAGCTTTACCCTTACCCTAACCCTAACCCTAACCCTAACCCTTTCCCTAACCCTAACCCTAACCTTAACCCTTACCCTAACTCTAACCCTAAATTTAACCCTAAACCTAACCCTAACCTTAACCCAAGCTTTACCCTTACCCTAACCGTAACCCTAAGCCTGACACTAACGCTAAACCTAACACTAATCCTAAACCTTTTCCTCACCCTAACACTAACCCTAACCCTAAACCTGACCTAACCCTAATCTTTTCCTTAAAGTCTATATCTAATCACAACTGTAAGTATAAAAGTAATTCTAAAACTACCAATAAACCTTACTCTAAAACTAACCCTAATCCCAACCAGAAACCTAATCTATTCTTAAACTATATATCTAATCATAACTACAAGTGTATATATAATTCTAACACTAGCAATAGCCCTTACTTTAAAACTAATCCTATCCCTAAACCTAGGCATAACCCTAACCATAACACTAACCCTAGACATAACCCTAACTCTAATCCTAAAGCTTACGCTAATCCTAGACCTTAACCTTATATTAACCCTAGACCTAACCCTAACCCTAATCTATTCTTAAAGTATATATCTAATCATAACTGTAAGTGTAATTCTAATTCTAATACTAACTGTAACACATACTCTACAACTAACCCTAACCCTAGACCTAAGCCTAACACTAACCCTAACCCTAACCCTAATCTATTTTTAAAAGATATAGAAAATTATAACTGTAAGTGTAAATCTAATTCTAACACTAGCAATAACACTTACTTTACAACTAAACTTAACCCTAGACCCAACCCTTACCCTAACACGAACCCTAACCCTAACCCTATCCCTAACCGTAACCCTAACCCTAGCCCTAACCCTAGACATAACCCTAACCCAAACCCTAACCCTTAGTCTAGACCTAACAAAAGCTCTAACCCTAAACCTAATCTATTCTTAAAGTCTATATCTAATCATAACTGTAAGTGTATTTCTTATTTGAAAACTAAAAACAACCCTTACTCCACAACTTACCCTTACCCTAGACCAAAAACTAACACTAACATTATTACTAACCCTATCACTAACCCTAACCCTAACCATAACCCTAACCCTAACACTAACCTTAACCCTAACACTAACCCTAAACCTTACCCTTACCCTAAGCCTAAGCCTAAGCCTAAGCCTAAGCCTAAGCCTAAGCCTAAGCCTAAGCCTAACCCTAACCCTAACCCTAACCCTAAGCCTAAGCCTAAGCCTAAGCCTAAGCCTAAGCCTATCACTAATCTATTCTTAATGTCAATATGTAATCATAACTGTAAATGTAAATCTAACCCTAACACTAACAATAACCCTAAACCTAACCCTAAGCGAAACACTAACCCTACCACTACCCCTAAACCTACCCCTACCCCTAACCCTTACTCTAACTCTAATCCTAACCCAAGACATAACCCTAACTGTAACAATATTTCAAGACCTAACCAAAACTCTAACCTTTAACCCTATCCCTATATCTCTCCCTATCCTTATCCCTTATCTATTCTTAAAGTCTAAATCTAATCACAACTGTAAGTGTATTTCTAATTTTAAAACTAACAATAACACTTACTCTACAAATAACCCTAACCCTAGACCTAACACTAACCCTAACCCTAACCCTAGCCCTAACCCTAACCCTAACCCTAAATCTAACCTTAACCCTAACCCTAACCCTAATCCTAACCCTACGCCTACCCCTAACCCTACCCCTACCCCTACCCCTACCCCTAACCCTAACACTAACAGTAACCCCAGACCTAACCCAAATCCTAAATATAAACTTAACCCTAACCTTAACATTAACCTTAACCCTAAGCCTAAACCTAATCCTAACCCTAGTCCTTGTCCTAGCCCTAACACTAACCCTAACCATAACCATAACCCTAACCCTAACCCTACCCCTAACCCTAAGCCTAACACTAACAGTAACCCCAGACCTAACCCAAATCCTAAATATAAACTTAACCCTAACCTTAACTTTAACCTTAACCCTAAGCCTAACCCTAACCCTAGTCCTTGTCCTAGCTCTAACACTAACCCTAACCCTAACCATAACCCTAACCCTAACCCTAACCCTAACCCTAACCCTAACCCTAACCTAAACCCTATGCCTAATCCTAACCTTAACCTTACCCCTACCCCTACCCCTAACTCTAATCCTAACCCTTACCCTTACCCTAACCCTAACCCTAACACTAACACTAACCCTAGACATAACCCTAATCTATTCTTAAAGTCTATATCTAATCATGACTAAAAGTGTATTTCTAATTCAAAAACTAACAATAACCCTTACTCTACCACTAACTCTAACCCTAACTTTAGACCTAAAAATAAAACAACGCTTACGCTAACCCTAACCCTAACTTTAACCCTAACCATAACCCTAACAATAGCCTTAACCTTAACCTTAACCTTAAACTTAACCTTAACCTTAACCTTAACCTTAACTTTAACCCTAATCCTAACCTTAACCCTAACCCTAAACCTAAACCTAACCCTACGTCTAGACCTAACCCTAACCATAACCCTTAAAGTAACCCTAGACATAGACTGAACCCTAAACCTAACCCTAACCCTAGCCCTAGCCCTAACCCTAACCCTAACCCTAACCCTAACCCTAACCCTAACCTAGACATAACCCTAATCTATTCTTAAAGTCTATATCTAATCATGACTAAAAGTATATTTCTAATTCAAAAACTAACAATAGCCCTTACTCTACCACTAACTCTAACCCTTACCCTAGACCTAACAATAGAACAAACCCTTACGCTAACCCTAACCCTAACCCCACCCCTAATCCTTACACTAGACGTAACCATAACAATAACCCTAGACTTAACCGTTAGCCTAACCCTCAACCTAACTCTTACCTTTACCTTAACCCTAAGCCTAAGCCTAACCCTAACCGTAACCCTAATTTTAACCCTAACCCTAACCCTAACACACACGCTAAACCTTACCCTAACCCTAACCCTAACCCTAAACCTAAACCTAAACCTAACCCTAAGACTAGACCTTACCCGAACCCTTAAAGTAACCCTACACATAGCCTGAACCCTAAACCTAACCCTAACCCAAACACTAACCCTAACCCTAACCCTTACACATAACCTTACCCTTACCCTTGCTCTTGCCCTTGCCCTTACCCTTGCCCTTGCCCTTGCCCTTGCCCTTGCCCTTGCCCTTGCTCTTGCCCTTGCCCTAACCCTAAACCTAACCCTAACCCCACCCCTAATCCTTACACTAGACCTAACCATAACAATAACCCTAGACTTAACCGTTAGCCTAACTCTCAACCTAACTCTTACCTTCACCTTAACCCTAAGCCTAAGCCTAACCCTAACCGTAACCCTAATTTTAACCCTAACCCTAACCCTAACACACACGCTAAACCTTACCCTAATACTAACCTTAACCCTAACCCTAACACTAAATTTAAAACTTACCATTACCGTTACCCTAAATTTAACCCTTAACCTAACCCTAGACATAACCCTAACCCTAACACTAAACCTTAACCTTACCCTTACTCTTACCCTAACCCTAAATCTAACCCTAACACTAGACCTAACCCTAACACTAACAGTAACACTAGGCCTAACCAAAAGCCTAACCCTTAACTTATCCTTAACCCTAACCCTAACCCTTAGCCTAACCCTAACCCTAACCCTAACCCTAACCCTAACCCTAAGCCGAACCTTAGACCTAACACTAAAACTAACACTAAAACTAACCCTAATCCTTCAACCTTACGCTTACCCTTACCCTTACCCCCACCCTTACCCTTGCCTTTTCCCTTGCCCTTGCCCTAACCATAACCCTAACCCTAATCCTTACACTAGACCTAACCCTTACAATAACCCACGACCTAACCCATAGCCTAACCCATAGCCTAACCCCAAACCTAACTCTAACCTTAACCTTAACCCTAAGCCTAAGCCTAAGCCTAAGCTTAACCCTAACCCTAACCCTAACCCTAACCCTAATCCTAACACTCATGCTAAGCCTAACCCTAACAATAACCTTAACCCTAACCCTTACCCTAACTCTAACCCTAAACCTAACCCTAGACATAACCCTAACCCTAACCCTAATTCTAGACCTAACACTAAACTAACCGTTACACTAACCCTACCCCTAAATCTGACCCTAACACTAGACCTAACCCTAGCCCTAACAGTAACCCTAGACCTAACCGAAAGCCTAACCCTAACCTTAACCTTAACCCTAACCCGAACCCTAACCCTAACCCTAACCCTAACCCTAACCCTTACCCTTAACCTTACCCTAACCCTAAACCTAACCCTAACCCTAACCCTAATCCTTACCCTAACCCTAACCCTAAACCTAACCCTAATCTATTCTTAAAATCTATATCTAATAATTTCTGTAAGTGTGTTTCTAATTCTATTAATAACTCATACCCCCTAACTCTAAAACTAACCCTAATCCTACCCTACCCTAACCCTAACCCTAACCGTAACCCTAAACATAACCCTAACCCTAACCCTGAGCCGAACCTCAACCCCAACCTTAACCTTAACCTTAACCTTTACCTATACCTTAACTTTAACCCTAACCCTAACCCTAACCTTAACCTTAACCTTAACCTTAACCTTAACCATAACCCTAACCCTAACCCTAATAAACCTAAACCTAACCCTAAGACTGGACCTAACCATAACCCAAACCCTTAAAGTAACCCTAACCCTAGACATAACCCTAACCCTAGACATAACCCTAATCTATTCTTAAAGTCTATATCTAATCATGACTAAAAGTGTATTTCTAACTCAAAACCTAACAATAACCCTTACTTTAAAACTAACTCTAACCCTAACCCTAGACCTAACAATAAAACAACCCCTTACTCTAACCCTAACCCTAACTTTAAACCTAACAATAACCCTAACCCTAAACTTAACCCTAACCTTAACCTTAACCTTAACCTTAACCTTAACCTTAACCTTAACCTTAAAATTAACCCTAACTTTAACCCAAACCCTAACCCTAACCTTAACCTTAACCTTAACCTTAACCTTAACCCAACCCTAAACCTAAACCTAAACCTAAACCTAAACCTAAACCTAACCCTAACCCTAAACCTAACAATAACACTAACACTAACACTAACCCTAACCCTAACCCTAACCCTAACCCTAACCCTAACCCTAACCCTAACCCTAACCCTAACCCTAACCCTTACGCTTACCCTTACCCTTACCCATACCCTTGCCCTTGCCCTTGCCTTTGCCTTAACCCTAACCCTAACCCTAACCCTAACCCTAATCCTTACACTAGACCTAACCCTAACCCCAACCCTAGACCTAACCGAACTCTATCCCTGACACTAACACCAATCTATATATAAAGTAAATATCTAATCATAACTGTAAGAGTAAATCTAATTCTAACACTAACTAAAACCCTTACTCTACAACTAACCCTAACCCTTACCCTTACCCTAATCTATTCTTAAAGTATTTATCTAATCATAACTGTAACTAAAACCCTTACTCTACAACTAACCCTAACCCTTACCCTTACCCTAATCTATTCTTAAAGTATTTATCTAATCATAACTGTAAGTGTAAATCTCCTTCTAACACTAGCAATAAGCCTTACTCTACAGCTAACCCTTACCCTAGACCTAAGACTAAAACTAACCTTAAACCTAACCCTAATCCTAACCTAAACCCTATGCCTAACCCCAACCTTAACCCTACCCCTACCCCTAACCCTTACTCTAACTCTAACTCTAACTCTTACCCTAACCCTAACACTAACCCTAGACATAACCCTAGAACTAACCCTAACCCTAAATCTAAACCTTACCCTAAACTTAACCCGAATCTGAACCCTAACCCTAATCCATTCTTAAAGTATATATCTTATCATAACTGTAAATGTAAATCTCATTCTAACACTAGCAATAACCCTTTTTTTTACAACTAACCCAAACCCTTGACCTAACCCAAACAATAACCTTAACCCTAACCCAAACCATAAGCACAACCCTAACCCTAACTCTAACCCTAAACCTTCACTAACCCTAAACATAACCCTAATCCTAATAATCTAATCATAACTGCAAGTATAAATCTAATTTTAAAACTAACAATAAACCTTACTTTAAAACTAACCCTAAACTTAGACCTAACCCTAACCCCAACCGTAACTCTAACCCTAACCCTAACCCTAATCTATTCTTAAAGTCTATATCTAATCATGACTAAAGTGTATTTCTAACTCAAAACCTAACAATAACCCTTACTTTAAAACTAACTCTAACCCTAACCCTAGACCTAACAATAAAACAACCCCTTACTCTAACCCTAACCCTAACTTTAAACCTAACAATAACCCTAACCCTAAACTTAACCCTAACCTTAACCTTAACCTTAACCTTAACCTTAACCTTAACCTTAACCTTAACCTTAACCTTAACCTTAACCTTAACCTTAAAATTAACCTTAACCCTAACTTTAACCCAAACCCTAACCCTAACCTTAACCTTAACCTTAACCTTAACCTTAACCTTAACCCAACCCTAAACCTAAACCTAAACCTAAACCTAAACCTAAACCTAACCTAACCCTAACCCTAAACCTAACAATAACACTAACACTAACACTAACCCTAACCCTAACCCTAACCCTAACCCTTACGCTTACCCTTACCCTTACCCTTACCCATACCCTTGCCCTTGCCCTTGCCTTTGCCTTAACCCTAACCCTAACCCTAACCCTAACCCTAACCCTAATCCTTACACTAGACCTAACCCTAACCCCAACCCTAGACCTAACCGAACTCTATCCCTGACACTAACACCAATCTATATATAAAGTAAATATCTAATCATAACTGTAAGAGTAAATCTCCTTCTAACACTAGCAATAAGCCTTACTCTACAGCTAACCCTTACCCTAGACCTAAGACTAAAACTAACCTTAAACCTAACCCTAATCCTAACCTAAACCCTATGCCTAACCCCAACCTTAACCCTACCCCTACCCCTAACCCTTACTCTAACTCTAACTCTAACTCTAACTCTTACCCTAACCCTAACACTAACCCTAGACATAACCCTAGAACTAACCCTAACCCTAAATCTAAACCTTACCGTAAACTTAACCCGAATCTGAACCCTAACCCTAATCCATTCTTAAAGTGTATATCTTATAATAACTGTAAATGTAAATCTCATTCTAACACTAGCAATAACCCTTTTTTTTACAACTAACCCAAACCCTTGACCTAACCCAAACAATAACCTTAACCCTAACCCAAACCATAAGCCCAACCCTAACCCTAACTCTAACCCTAAACCTTCACTAACCCTAAACATAACCCTAATCCTAATAATCTAATCATAACTGCAAGTATAAATCTAATTTTAAAACTAACAATAAACCTTACTTTAAAACTAACCCTAAACTTAGACCTAACCCTAACCCCAACCGTAACTCTAACCCTAACCCTAACCCTAATCTATTCTTAAAGTCTATATCTAATCATAACTGTCAGTGTATTTCTAATTCTAACACTTTTAATAACCCTTACTCTACAACAAACCCTAACCCTAAACCTAACCCAAACCCTAACCCTAACCCTAACCCAAACCCAAACCCAAACCCAAACCCAAACCCTAACCCTTACACTAACCCTAACCCTGATCCTAACCCTAATCTATTCATAAATTCTATATCTATTTATAACTGTAAGTATTAATCTAACTCTAACACTTACTCTACAACTTACCCAACCCTAGACCTTACCCTAAGCTTAACCTTAACCGTAACCCTAACTCTAACCCTAACCCTAACCCTAACCCTAACCCTAACCCTATTCCTAGACATAACCCTCATCCTAATCCTAACCCTAAACCTAAACCTAGACCTAACCAAAACCCTAACCCTAACCCTAACCCAAACCCTAACCCTAACCCTAACCCTAATCTATTCATAAATTCTATATCTAATCATAACTGTAAGTATTAATCTAACTCTAACACTAGCGATAACACTTACTCCAAAACTTACCCAACCCTAGACCTAACCCTAACCCTAACCCTAATCTATTCATAAATTCTATATCTAATCATAACTGTAAGTATTAATCTAACTCTAACACTAGCGATAACACTTACACCAAAACTTACCCAACCCTAGACCTAACCCTAACCCAAACCTAAACCTAACACTAACACGAGACCTAACCCTAACCCTAACCCTACAACTAAACCTAACCCTAACCCTAGACCTAACGATAACACTAACCCTAACCCTTACCCTTACCCTTGCCGTTGCCCTTGCCCTTGCCCTTGCCCTTGCCCTTGCCCTTGCTCTTGCTCTTGCTCTTGCCCTTGCCCTTGCCCTTGCCCTTGCCCTTTCCCTAACCCTAACCTTAACCCGTAATCCTTACACTAGACCTAACCCTAACAATAACCCTAGACCTAACTCTAACTCTAACCCTAACCCTAACCCTAATCTATTCTAAAAGTCTATATCTAATAATTAGTGTAAAAGTGTAAGGCTAATTCTAATAAAAGTGTAAGGCTAATTCTAACACTAAATCTTACCCCCTAACTCTACAACTAACCCTAATCCTAATCCTAACCCTACCATAACCCTAACGTTAGCCCTTACTCTAACATTATCCCTAATGCTTTCTCAAAGAGTAAATCAAATAGCATCTCTAACACTAACCCTATTACTAACCCTATATATAACCATAACCCTAACTCTAAATCTATACATAACCCCAAGACTAACCCTATCCCAAACCTTATCTAAAAGTCTATATCTAATCGTAACAGTAATTGTAAATCTAATTCTAACACTAACAATAACCCTAACTCTACAACTAAATGTAACCCTAAGACGAACCCTGATCCTAACCTATTCTTAAAGTCTACATCTTATCATAACTGTAAGTATAAAAGTTATTCTAAAACTACCAATAATCCTTACTCTAAAACTAACCCTAATCCTAACCATAAACCTAATCTATTCTTAAACTATATATCTAATCATAACTGTAAGTGTAAATATAATTCTAACACTAGCAATAACCCTTACTTTACAACTAATCCTAACCCTAAACCTAGACATAACCCTAACCATAACACTAACCCTAGTCATAATCTTAGACCTAACCCTTATCATAACCCTAGACCTAACCCTAGACCTAACCCTAATCTATTCTTAAAGTATATATCTAATCATAACTGTAGGTTTAATTCTAATTCTAATACTAACTGTAACACATACTCTACAACTAACCCTAACCCTAGACCTAAACCTAACATTAACCTTAACCTTAACCTTAACCTTAACCTTAACCTTAACCTTAACCCTAAGCCTAAGCCTAAGCCTAAGCCTAACCCTAACCCTAATCCTAAACCTAACCCTAATCCTAACCCTAACCCTAACCCTAACCCTAACCCTAATCTATTTTTAAAAGATATACAAAATTATAACTGTAAGTGTAAATCTAATTCTAACACTAGCAATAACACTTACTTTACAACTAACCTTAACCCTAGACCCAACCCTAACCCTAATACGAACCCTAACCCTAACCCTTTCCCTAACCCTAACCTTTACCCTAACCCTAACCCTAACCCTGACCCTAACCCTAACCCTAGCCCTAACCCTAGACATAACCCTAACCCAAACCCTAACCCTTAGTCTAGACCTAACAAAAGCTCTAAACCTAAACCTAATCTATTCTTAAATTCTATATCTAATCATAACTGTAAGTGTATTTCCTTTTCGAAAACTATAAACATCCCTTACTCCACAACTTACCCTTACCCTAGACCTAAAACGAACACTAACATTATCACTAACCCTATCACTAACCCTAACCCTAACCATAACCCTAAACCTAAGCCTAAGCCTAAGCCTAACCCTAATCTTAACCCTAACCCTAACCCTAACCCTAACCCTAACCCCAACCCTAATCTATTTTTAAAAGATATACAAAATTATAACTGTAAGTGTAAATCTAAATCTAACACTAGCAATAACACTTACTTTACAACTAACCTTAACCCTAGACCCAACCCTAACCCTAACACGAACCCTAACCCTAACCCTTTCCCTAACTCTAACCCTAACCCTAACCCTAACCCTAACCCTAGCCCTAACCCTAGACATAACCCTAACCCAAACCCTAACCCTTAGTCTAGACCTAACAAAAGCTCTAACCCTAAACCTAATCTATTCTTAAAGTCTATATCTAATCATAACTGTAAGTGTATTTCTTATTCGAAAACTAAAAACAACCCTTACTCCACAACTTACCCTTACCCTAGACCTAAAACGAACACTAACATTATCACTAACCCTATCACTAACCCTAACCCTAACCATAACCCTAACACTTACCCCTTACCCTAACCCTAACCCTAACACTAACCCTTACCCTTACCCTTACCCTTACCCTAACCCTAACCCTAACCCTAAGCCTAAGCCTAACCCTAACCCTAGTCCCAAGCCTATCACTAATCTATTCTTAATGTCAATATGTAATCATAACTGTCAATGTAAATCTATCCCTAACACTAACAATAACCCTAAACCTAACCCTAAGCTTAACCCTAACCCTACCACTACCCCTACCCCTACCCCTACCCCTACCCCTACCCCTACCCCTAACCCTTACTCTAACTCTAATTCTAACCCATGAACTAACCCTAACTATAACAATAATTCAAGACCTAACCAAAACTCTAACCTTAACCCTATCCCTATACCTCTCCCTAT
The DNA here is from genome assembly GCA_033220385.1 of Triplophysa yarkandensis. Taxonomy (NCBI): domain Eukaryota; kingdom Metazoa; phylum Chordata; class Actinopteri; order Cypriniformes; family Nemacheilidae; genus Triplophysa; species Triplophysa yarkandensis. Next base: position 16,363,466 of record CM065661.1, on the reverse strand, counting down.
CCTTATCCCTAATCTATTCTTAAAGTCTAAATCTTATCACAACTGTAAGTGTATTTCTAATTTTAAAACTAACAATAACCCTTACTCTACCACTAACTCTAACCCTAACTTTAGACCTAAAAATAAAACAACGCTTACGCTAACCCTAACCCTAACTTTAACCCTAACCATAACCCTAACAATAGCCTTAACCTTAACCTTAACCTTAAACTTAACCTTAACCTTAACCTTAACCTTAACCTTAACTTTAACCCTAATCCTAACCTTAAACCTAACCCTAACCCTAACCCTAAACCTAAACCTAACCCTAACCCTAAGCCTAAGCCTAACCCTAACCATAATCTTAACCCTAACACTCACGCTAAACCTTACCGTAACACTAACCTTAACAATACCCTAACCCTAAACCTAACCCTTAACCTTACCCTAACTTTAACCCTAAACCTAATCCTAGACATAACCCTAACCCTAACCTTATACCTAACACTAACACTAACCCTTACCCTTTCCCTAACACTAAACTTAACCTTAACACTAACCTTTACCCTAACCCTAAACCTAACCCTAACCCTAACCCTAACCCTAACCCTTTCCCTAACCCTAACCCTAACCTTAACCCTTACCCTAACTCTAACCCTAAATTTAACCCTAAACCTAACCCTAACCTTAACCCAAGCTTTACCCTTACCCTAACCGTAACCCTAAGCCTGACACTAACGCTAAACCTAACACTAATCCTAAACCTTTTCCTCACCCTAACACTAACCCTAACCCTAAACCTGACCTAACCCTAATCTTTTCCTTAAAGTCTATATCTAATCACAACTGTAAGTATAAAAGTAATTCTAAAACTACCAATAAACCTTACTCTAAAACTAACCCTAATCCCAACCAGAAACCTAATCTATTCTTAAACTATATATCTAATCATAACTACAAGTGTATATATAATTCTAACACTAGCAATAGCCCTTACTTTAAAACTAATCCTATCCCTAAACCTAGGCATAACCCTAACCATAACACTAACCCTAGACATAACCCTAACTCTAATCCTAAACCTTACGCTAATCCTAGACCTTAACCTTATATTAACCCTAGACCTAACCCTAACCCTAATCTATTCTTAAAGTATATATCTAATCATAACTGTAAGTGTAATTCTAATTCTAATACTAACTGTAACACATACTCTACAACTAACCCTAACCCTAGACCTAAGCCTAACACTAACCCTAACCCTAACCCTAACCCTAACCCTAACCCTAACCCTAACCCTAACCCTAACCCTAACCCTAATCTATTTTTAAAAGATATAGAAAATTATAACTGTAAGTGTAAATCTAATTCTAACACTAGCAATAACACTTACTTTACAACTAAACTTAACCCTAGACCCAACCCTTACCCTAACACGAACCCTAACCCTAACCCTATCCCTAACCGTAACCCTAACCCTAGCCCTAACCCTAGACATAACCCTAACCCAAACCCTAACCCTTAGTCTAGACCTAACAAAAGCTCTAACCCTAAACCTAATCTATTCTTAAAGTCTATATCTAATCATAACTGTAAGTGTATTTCTTATTTGAAAACTAAAAACAACCCTTACTCCACAACTTACCCTTACCCTAGACCAAAAACTAACACTAACATTATTACTAACCCTATCACTAACCCTAACCCTAACCCTAACCATAACCCTAACCCTAACACTAACCTTAACCCTAACACTAACCCTAAACCTTACCCTTACCCTAAGCCTAAGCCTAAGCCTAAGCCTAAGCCTAAGCCTAACCCTAACCCTAACCCTAACCCTAAGCCTAAGCCTAAGCCTAAGCCTAAGCCTATCACTAATCTATTCTTAATGTCAATATGTAATCATAACTGTAAATGTAAATCTAACCCTAACACTAACAATAACCCTAAACCTAACCCTAAGCGAAACACTAACCCTACCACTACCCCTAAACCTACCCCTACCCCTAACCCTTACTCTAACTCTAATCCTAACCCAAGACATAACCCTAACTGTAACAATATTTCAAGACCTAACCAAAACTCTAACCTTTAACCCTATCCCTATACCTCTCCCTATCCTTATCCCTTATCTATTCTTAAAGTCTAAATCTAATCACAACTGTAAGTGTATTTCTAATTTTAAAACTAACAATAACACTTACTCTACAAATAACCCTAACCCTAGACCTAACACTAACCCTAACCCTAACCCTAGCCCTAACCCTAACCCTAACCCTAACCCTAAATCTAACCTTAACCCTAACCCTAACCCTAATCCTAACCCTACGCCTACCCCTAACCCTACCCCTACCCCTACCCCTACCCCTACCCCTACCCCTAACCCTAACACTAACAGTAACCCCAGACCTAACCCAAATCCTAAATATAAACTTAACCCTAACCTTAACATTAACCTTAACCCTAAGCCTAAGCCTAATCCTAACCCTAGTCCTTGTCCTAGCCCTAACACTAACCCTAACCATAACCATAACCCTAACCCTAACCCTACCCCTAACCCTAAGCCTAACACTAACAGTAACCCCAGACCTAACCCAAATCCTAAATATAAACTTAACCCTAACCTTAACTTTAACCTTAACCCTAAGCCTAACCCTAACCCTAGTCCTTGTCCTAGCTCTAACACTAACCCTAACCCTAACCATAACCCTAACCCTAACCCTAACCCTAACCCTAACCTAAACCCTATGCCTAATCCTAACCTTAACCTTACCCCTACCCCTACCCCTAACCCTAACTCTAATCCTAACCCTTACCCTTACCCTAACCCTAACCCTAACACTAACACTAACCCTAGACATAACCCTAATCTATTCTTAAAGTCTATATCTAATCATGACTAAAAGTGTATTTCTAATTCAAAAACTAACAATAACCCTTACTCTACCACTAACTCTAACCCTAACTTTAGACCTAAAAATAAAACAACGCTTACGCTAACCCTAACCCTAACTTTAACCCTAACCATAACCCTAACAATAGCCTTAACCTTAACCTTAACCTTAAACTTAACCTTAACCTTAACCTTAACTTTAACCCTAATCCTAACCTTAACCCTAACCCTAAACCTAAACCTAACCCTACGTCTAGACCTAACCCTAACCATAACCCTTAAAGTAACCCTAGACATAGACTGAACCCTAAACCTAACCCTAACCCTAGCCCTAGCCCTAACCCTAACCCTAACCCTAACCCTAACCCTAACCCTAACCTAGACATAACCCTAATCTATTCTTAAAGTCTATATCTAATCATGACTAAAAGTATATTTCTAATTCAAAAACTAACAATAGCCCTTACTCTACCACTAACTCTAACCCTTACCCTAGACCTAACAATAGAACAAACCCTTACGCTAACCCTAACCCTAACCCCACCCCTAATCCTTACACTAGACGTAACCATAACAATAACCCTAGACTTAACCGTTAGCCTAACCCTCAACCTAACTCTTACCTTTACCTTAACCCTAAGCCTAAGCCTAACCCTAACCGTAACCCTAATTTTAACCCTAACCCTAACCCTAACACACACGCTAAACCTTACCCTAACCCTAACCCTAACCCTAAACCTAAACCTAAACCTAACCCTAAGACTAGACCTTACCCGAACCCTTAAAGTAACCCTACACATAGCCTGAACCCTAAACCTAACCCTAACCCAAACACTAACCCTAACCCTAACCCTTACACATAACCTTACCCTTACCCTTGCTCTTGCCCTTGCCCTTACCCTTGCCCTTGCCCTTGCCCTTGCCCTTGCCCTTGCCCTTGCCCTTGCCCTTGCCCTTGCCCTTGCCCTTGCCCTTGCCCTTGCTCTTGCCCTTGCCCTAACCCTAAACCTAACCCTAACCCCACCCCTAATCCTTACACTAGACCTAACCATAACAATAACCCTAGACTTAACCGTTAGCCTAACTCTCAACCTAACTCTTACCTTCACCTTAACCCTAAGCCTAAGCCTAACCCTAACCGTAACCCTAATTTTAACCCTAACCCTAACCCTAACACACACGCTAAACCTTACCCTAATACTAACCTTAACCCTAACCCTAACACTAAATTTAAAACTTACCATTACCGTTACCCTAAATTTAACCCTTAACCTAACCCTAGACATAACCCTAACCCTAACACTAAACCTTAACCTTACCCTTACTCTTACCCTAACCCTAAATCTAACCCTAACACTAGACCTAACCCTAACACTAACAGTAACACTAGGCCTAACCAAAAGCCTAACCCTTACCTTATCCTTAACCCTAACCCTAACCCTTAGCCTAACCCTAACCCTAACCCTAACCCTAACCCTAACCCTAAGCCGAACCTTAGACCTAACACTAAAACTAACACTAAAACTAACCCTAATCCTTCAACCTTACGCTTACCCTTACCCCCACCCTTACCCTTGCCTTTTCCCTTGCCCTTGCCCTAACCATAACCCTAACCCTAATCCTTACACTAGACCTAACCCTTACAATAACCCACGACCTAACCCATAGCCTAACCCATAGCCTAACCCCAAACCTAACTCTAACCTTAACCTTAACCCTAAGCCTAAGCCTAAGCCTAAGCTTAACCCTAACCCTAACCCTAACCCTAATCCTAACACTCATGCTAAGCCTAACCCTAACAATAACCTTAACCCTAACCCTTACCCTAACTCTAACCCTAAACCTAACCCTAGACATAACCCTAACCCTAACCCTAATTCTAGACCTAACACTAAACTAACCGTTACACTAACCCTACCCCTAAATCTGACCCTAACACTAGACCTAACCCTAGCCCTAACAGTAACCCTAGACCTAACCGAAAGCCTAACCCTAACCTTAACCTTAACCCTAACCCGAACCCTAACCCTAACCCTAACCCTAACCCTAACCCTAACCCTAACCCTAACCCTTACCCTTAACCTTACCCTAACCCTAAACCTAACCCTAACCCTAACCCTAATCCTTACCCTAACCCTAACCCTAAACCTAACCCTAATCTATTCTTAAAATCTATATCTAATAATTTCTGTAAGTGTGTTTCTAATTCTATTAATAACTCATACCCCCTAACTCTAAAACTAACCCTAATCCTACCCTACCCTAACCCTAACCCTAACCGTAACCCTAAACATAACCCTAACCCTAACCCTGAGCCGAACCTCAACCCCAACCTTAACCTTAACCTTAACCTTTACCTATACCTTAACTTTAACCCTAACCCTAACCCTAACCTTAACCTTAACCTTAACCTTAACCTTAACCATAACCCTAACCCTAACCCTAATAAACCTAAACCTAACCCTAAGACTGGACCTAACCATAACCCAAACCCTTAAAGTAACCCTAACCCTAGACATAACCCTAACCCTAGACATAACCCTAATCTATTCTTAAAGTCTATATCTAATCATGACTAAAAGTGTATTTCTAACTCAAAACCTAACAATAACCCTTACTTTAAAACTAACTCTAACCCTAACCCTAGACCTAACAATAAAACAACCCCTTACTCTAACCCTAACCCTAACTTTAAACCTAACAATAACCCTAACCCTAAACTTAACTCTAACCTTAACCTTAACCTTAACCTTAACCTTAACCTTAACCTTAACCTTAACCTTAAAATTAACCCTAACTTTAACCCAAACCCTAACCCTAACCTTAACCTTAACCTTAACCTTAACCTTAACCTTAACCCAACCCTAAACCTAAACCTAAACCTAAACCTAAACCTAACCCTAACCCTAAACCTAACAATAACACTAACACTAACACTAACACTAACCCTAACCCTAACCCTAACCCTAACCCTAACCCTAACCCTTACGCTTACCCTTACCCTTACCCATACCCTTGCCCTTGCCCTTGCCTTTGCCTTAACCCTAACCCTAACCCTAACCCTAACCCTAATCCTTACACTAGACCTAACCCTAACCCCAACCCTAGACCTAACCGAACTCTATCCCTGACACTAACACCAATCTATATATAAAGTAAATATCTAATCATAACTGTAAGAGTAAATCTAATTCTAACACTAACTAAAACCCTTACTCTACAACTAACCCTAACCCTTACCCTTACCCTAATCTATTTTTAAAGTATTTATCTAATCATAACTGTAAGTGTAAATCTCCTTCTAACACTAGCAATAAGCCTTACTCTACAGCTAACCCTTACCCTAGACCTAAGACTAAAACTAACCTTAAACCTAACCCTAATCCTAACCTAAACCCTATGCCTAACCCCAACCTTAACCCTACCCCTACCCCTAACCCTTACTCTAACTCTAACTCTAACTCTTACCCTAACCCTAACACTAACCCTAGACATAACCCTAGAACTAACCCTAACCCTAAATCTAAACCTTACCCTAAACTTAACCCGAATCTGAACCCTAACCCTAATCCATTCTTAAAGTATATATCTTATCATAACTGTAAATGTAAATCTCATTCTAACACTAGCAATAACCCTTTTTTTTACAACTAACCCAAACCCTTGACCTAACCCAAACAATAACCTTAACCCTAACCCAAACCATAAGCCCAACCCTAACCCTAACTCTAACCCTAAACCTTCACTAACCCTAAACATAACCCTAATCCTAATAATCTAATCATAACTGCAAGTATAAATCTAATTTTAAAACTAACAATAAACCTTACTTTAAAACTAACCCTAAACTTAGACCTAACCCTAACCCCAACCGTAACTCTAACCCTAACCCTAACCCTAATCTATTCTTAAAGTCTATATCTAATCATGACTAAAAGTGTATTTCTAACTCAAAACCTAACAATAACCCTTACTTTAAAACTAACTCTAACCCTAACCCTAGACCTAACAATAAAACAACCCCTTACTCTAACCCTAACCCTAACTTTAAACCTAACAATAACCCTAACCCTAAACTTAACCCTAACCTTAACCTTAACCTTAACCTTAAACTTAACCTTAACCTTAACCTTAACCTTAACCTTAACATTAACCTTAACCTTAAAATTAACCTTAACCCTAACTTTAACCCAAACCCTAACCCTAACCTTAACCTTAACCTTAACCTTAACCTTAACCCAACCCTAAACCTAAACCTAAACCTAAACCTAAACCTAAACCTAACCCTAACCCTAAACCTAACAATAACACTAACACTAACACTAACCCAACCCTAACCCTAACCCTAACCCTAACCCTAACCCTAACCCTAACCCTAACCCTTACGCTTACCCTTACCCTTACCCTTACCCATACCCTTGCCCTTGCCCTTGCCTTTGCCTTAACCCTAACCCTAACCCTAACCCTAACCCTAACCCTAATCCTTACACTAGACCTAACCCTAACCCCAACCCTAGACCTAACCGAACTCTATCCCTGACACTAACACCAATCTATATATAAAGTAAATATCTAATCATAACTGTAAGAGTAAATCTCCTTCTAACACTAGCAATAAGCCTTACTCTACAGCTAACCCTTACCCTAGACCTAAGACTAAAACTAACCTTAAACCTAACCCTAATCCTAACCTAAACCCTATGCCTAACCCCAACCTTAACCCTACCCCTACCCCTAACCCTTACTCTAACTCTAACTCTAACTCTAACTCTTACCCTAACCCTAACACTAACCCTAGACATAACCCTAGAACTAACCCTAACCCTAAATCTAAACCTTACCGTAAACTTAACCCGAATCTGAACCCTAACCCTAATCCATTCTTAAAGTATATATCTTATAATAACTGTAAATGTAAATCTCATTCTAACACTAGCAATAACCCTTTTTTTTACAACTAACCCAAACCCTTGACCTAACCCAAACAATAACCTTAACCCTAACCCAAACCATAAGCCCAACCCTAACCCTAACTCTAACCCTAAACCTTCACTAACCCTAAACATAACCCTAATCCTAATAATCTAATCATAACTGCAAGTATAAATCTAATTTTAAAACTAACAATAAACCTTACTTTAAAACTAACCCTAAACTTAGACCTAACCCTAACCCCAACCGTAACTCTAACCCTAACCCTAACCCTAATCTATTCTTAAAGTCTATATCTAATCATAACTGTCAGTGTATTTCTAATTCTAACACTTTTAATAACCCTTACTCTACAACAAACCCTAACCCTAAACCTAACCCAAACCCTAACCCTAACCCTAACCCAAACCCAAACCCAAACCCAAACCCAAACCCTAACCCTTACACTAACCCTAACCCTGATCCTAACCCTAATCTATTCATAAATTCTATATCTATTTATAACTGTAAGTATTAATCTAACTCTAACACTTACTCTACAACTTACCCAACCCTAGACCTTACCCTAAGCTTAACCTTAACCGTAACCCTAACTCTAACCCTAACCCTAACCCTAACCCTAACCCTATTCCTAGACATAACCCTCATCCTAATCCTAACCCTAAACCTAAACCTAGACCTAACCAAAACCCTAACCCTAACCCTAACCCTAACCCAAACCCTAACCCTAACCCTAACCCTAACCCTAATCTATTCATAAATTCTATATCTAATCATAACTGTAAGTATTAATCTAACTCTAACACTAGCGATAACACTTACTCCAAAACTTACCCAACCCTAGACCTAACCCTAACCCTAACCCTAATCTATTCATAAATTCTATATCTAATCATAACTGTAAGTATTAATCTAACTCTAACACTAGCGATAACACTTACACCAAAACTTACCCAACCCTAGACCTAACCCTAACCCAAACCTAAACCTAACACTAACACGAGACCTAACCCTAACCCTAACCCTACAACTAAACCTAACCCTAACCCTAGACCTAACGATAACACTAACCCTAACCCTTACCCTTACCCTTGCCGTTGCCCTTGCCCTTGCCCTTGCCCTTGCCCTTGCCCTTGCTCTTGCTCTTGCCCTTGCCCTTGCCCTTGCCCTTGCCCTTGCCCTTTCCCTAACCCTAACCTTAACCCGTAATCCTTACACTAGACCTAACCCTAACAATAACCCTAGACCTAACTCTAACTCTAACCCTAACCCTAACCCTAATCTATTCTAAAAGTCTATATCTAATAATTAGTGTAAAAGTGTAAGGCTAATTCTAATAAAAGTGTAAGGCTAATTCTAACACTAAATCTTACCCCCTAACTCTACAACTAACCCTAATCCTAATCCTAACCCTACCATAACCCTAACGTTAGCCCTTACCCTAACATTATCCCTAATGCTTTCTCAAAGAGTAAATCAAATAGCATCTCTAACACTAACCCTATTACTAACCCTATATATAACCATAACCCTAACTCTAAATCTATACATAACCCCAAGACTAACCCTATCCCAAACCTTATCTAAAAGTCTATATCTAATCGTAACAGTAATTGTAAATCTAATTCTAACACTAACAATAACCCTAACTCTACAACTAAATGTAACCCTAAGACGAACCCTGATCCTAACCTATTCTTAAAGTCTACATCTTATCATAACTGTAAGTATAAAAGTTATTCTAAAACTACCAATAATCCTTACTCTAAAACTAACCCTAATCCTAACCATAAACCTAATCTATTCTTAAACTATATATCTAATCATAACTGTAAGTGTAAATATAATTCTAACACTAGCAATAACCCTTACTTTACAACTAATCCTAACCCTAAACCTAGACATAACCCTAACCATAACACTAACCCTAGTCATAATCTTAGACCTAACCCTTAGCATAACCCTAGACCTAACCCTAGACCTAACCCTAATCTATTCTTAAAGTATATATCTAATCATAACTGTAGGTTTAATTCTAATTCTAATACTAACTGTAACACATACTCTACAACTAACCCTAACCCTAGACCTAAACCTAACATTAACCTTAACCTTAACCTTAACCTTAACCTTAACCTTAACCTTAACCCTAAGCCTAAGCCTAAGCCTAAGCCTAACCCTAACCCTAATCCTAAACCTAACCCTAATCCTAACCCTAACCCTAACCCTAACCCTAACCCTAACCCTAATCTATTTTTAAAAGATATACAAAATTATAACTGTAAGTGTAAATCTAATTCTAACACTAGCAATAACACTTACTTTACAACTAACCTTAACCCTAGACCCAACCCTAACCCTAATACGAACCCTAACCCTAACCCTTTCCCTAACCCTAACCTTTACCCTAACCCTAACCCTAACCCTGACCCTAACCCTAACCCTAGCCCTAACCCTAGACATAACCCAAACCCTAACCCTTAGTCTAGACCTAACAAAAGCTCTAAACCTAAACCTAATCTATTCTTAAATTCTATATCTAATCATAACTGTAAGTGTATTTCCTTTTCGAAAACTATAAACATCCCTTACTCCACAACTTACCCTTACCCTAGACCTAAAACGAACACTAACATTATCACTAACCCTATCACTAACCCTAACCCTAACCATAACCCTAAACCTAAGCCTAAGCCTAAGCCTAACCCTAATCCTAACCCTAACCCTAACCCTAACCCTAACCCTAACCCTAACCCTAACCCTAATCTATTTTTAAAAGATATACAAAATTATAACTGTAAGTGTAAATCTAAATCTAACACTAGCAATAACACTTACTTTACAACTAACCTTAACCCTAGACCCAACCCTAACCCTAACACGAACCCTAACCCTTTCCCTAACTCTAACCCTAACCCTAAACCTAACCCTAGCCCTAACCCTAGACATAACCCTAACCCAAACCCTAACCCTTAGTCTAGACCTAACAAAAGCTCTAACCCTAAACCTAATCTATTCTTAAAGTCTATATCTAATCATAACTGTAAGTGTATTTCTTATTCGAAAACTAAAAACAACCCTTACTCCACAACTTACCCTTACCCTAGACCTAAAACGAACACTAACATTATCACTAACCCTATCACTAACCCTAACCCTAACCATAACCCTAACACTAACCCTAACCCTAACCCTAACCCTAACCCTAACACTAACCCTTACCCTTACCCTAACCCTAACCCTAACCCTAAGCCTAAGCCTAACCCTAACCCTAGTCCCAAGCCTATCACTAATCTATTCTTAATGTCAATATGTAATCATAACTGTCAATGTAAATCTATCCCTAACACTAACAATAACCCTAAACCTAACCCTAAGCTTAACCCTAACCCTACCACTACCCCTACCCCTACCCCTACCCCTACCCCTACCCCTACCCCTACCCCTAACCCTTACTCTAACTCTAATTCTAACCCATGAACTAACCCTAACTATAACAATAATTCAAGACCTAACCAAAACTCTAACCTTAACCCTATCCCTATACCTCTCCCTATACTTATCCATAATCTATTCTTAAAGTCTAAATCTTATCACAACTGTAAGTGTATTTCTAATTTTAAAACTAACAATAACCCTTACTCTACAAATAACCCTAACCCTAGACATAACCCTAACCCTAACCCTAACCCTAACCCTAACCCTAACCCTAAATCTAACCTTAACCCTAACCCTAACCCTACGCCTACCCTTAACCCTAACCCTAACCCTAACCCTAACCCTAACCCTAACCCTAACCCTAACCCTAACCATAACCCTAACAGTGACCCTAGACATAACCAAAAACCTAACCCTAAACCTAAACCTAACCTTAACATTAGCCTTAAGCTTAAACTTAACCTTAAGCCTAACAGCAACCCTAGACCTAGCCCGAACCCTAACCCTAACCCTAACCCTAACCCTAAAACTAACCCTAACCCTAGACCTAACACTAATCCTAACCCTATCCCTAACCCTTACCATTACCCTTACCCTTACCCTTACCCTTACCCTTACCCTTACCCTTACCCTTACCCTTACCCTTACCCTTACCCTAACCCTAATCCTAACTCTATCTCTAATCCTAACACTAGACCTAACCCTAACCTTAACCCTAACCCTAATCCTAACACTAACGCTAAACCTAACCCTAACCATAACCCTAACCCTAACCCTAACCCTAACCCTAGCCCTAACCCTAACCATAACCCTTTCACTCACCCTAACCCTAACCCTTACCCTAACCCTTACCCTAACCCTAAACCTAACCCTAACCCTAACCCTAATCTATTCTTAAAGTCTATATCTAATCATAACAGTAAGTATAAATCTAATTCTAACACTAGCAATAACACTTACTCTACAACATACCCTTACCCTAACCCTAGACCAAACCTTAACACTAGTCTTAACCCTAACCCTAACCCTGAGTTTAACCTTAACCCTAACCCTAACCCTAAACCCTAAACCTAGACCTAAAACTAACCCTAACGCCAGACCTAACCCTAACCCTTACCCTTACCCCTAACTCTAAACCTAGACTTAGCCCGAACCCAAAACCTAACCCTATCCCTAACCCTAGGACTAACCCTAACCCTAACCCTAGACCAAACACTAATCCTAACCCTAACCCTATCTCTAATCCTAACACTAGACCTAACCCTAACCCTAATCTATTCTTAATGTCTTTATCTAATCATAACAGTAAGTATAAATCTGATTCTAACACTAGCAAAAACACTTACTCTACAACTAACCCTAACCCTAACCCTAGACCTAACCCTAACACTAATCTTAACCCAAACCCTAACCTTAACCCTAACCCTAACCCTGGACATAACCCTAACCCTAAACCTAGACCTAACCAAAACCCTAACCCAAAGCCTAACCCTAACCCTAATCTATTCTTAAAGACTAAATCTAATCATAACTGAAAGTGTATTTCTTAGTCTAAAACTAAAAATAAACCTTACTCTACAACTAACCCTAACCTTAACCCTAGACCTAACACTAAAACTGACCCTTACGCTAACCCTAACCTAACACTAATCCTAACCCTAAGCCTAACCCTAACCCTAACCCTAACCCTAACCCTAACCCTAACCCTAACCGTAACCTTAACCTTAACCTTAACCCTTACACTAAATCTAAACCTTACACTAACCCTAACAGTAAACCTAGACCTAGCCCGATCCCTAACCCTAAACTTAACCCTAACCCTAACCATAGCCCTAACCCTAACCCTACAACTAACCCTAACTCTAGACCTAACACTAATCCTAACCCTAACCTTAACCCTATCTCTAAAACTAGACCTAAACCTAAAAATAACCCTAGACCTAACCCAAAGCCTATCCCTAAACCTAACCTTAACCTTAACCTTAACCTTAATCTTAACCTTAACCTTAACCTTAACCTTAACCTTAACCCTAACCCTAACCCTAACCTTAACCTTAACCTTAACCTTAACCTTAACCTTAACCTTGACCCTGACCCTAACCCTAACCCTAACCCTAACCCTTATCCTAACGCTAAACCTAACCCTAACCCTAACCCTTAACCTAACCCTAACCAAAACCCTTTACATCAACCTCATCCTAACACTAACAATAACTGTAACCCTAACCCTAATTCTAACCCTAACCCTAACCCTAACCCTAACCCTAACCCTAACCCTAACCCTAACCCTAACCATAATCTATTCTTAAAGTCTATATCTAATCTTAACTGTAAGTATAAATTGAATTCTAACACGAACAATAACCCTTCCACTACAACTCACCCTAACCCTAGACCTAACACTAACCTTAACTCTAAAGCTAACCCTAATCCTTACCTCAACTAAGCCTAAGCCTAAGCCTAAGCAAAACCGTAACCCTGGCCATAAGATTAACCCTAATCCTAACACTAACGCTAAACCTAACCCTAATCATAATCCTAATCCTAATCCTTTCCCTCAACCTAACCCTAGTCTATTCTTAAAGTCAATATATTATCATAACTGTAAGTTTAAATCTAATTCTACCATTAACCCTAACCCTGACCCTTAACCTTACCCTTACCCTAACCCTAGACCTAACCCTTACCCTAGACCTAACCCTAACCCTAACTCTAACTCTAACCTTAACCTTAACCTTAACCTTAACCTTAACCTTAACCTTAACCTTAACCTTAACCTTAACCCTAACCCTAACCCTAACCCTAACCCCAATCTATTCTTAAAGTATATATCTAATCGTAACTGTAAATGTAAATCTTATTCGAACACCAGCAATATCCCTCACTTTACAACTAACCCTAACCCTAGACCTAACCCTAACACTAACTCTGCCCTACCCTACCCTATCCTACCCTACCCTAACCCTAAAACTTACTCTAATTCTAACCCTAACCGTTACCCTAACTCTAGACCTAAACCTAACCCTAACATTAACCTAGACCTAACAAAAAGCCTAACCCTAAAACCAACCCTAACCTTAACCCTAAGCCTGAGTCTAAGCTTAAGCCTAAGCCTATGCAAAACCCCAACCCTAGCCCTAAGCCTAACAAAAATCCTAACACTAACGCTAAACCTAACCGTAACCCTAACCCTAACCCTAACCCTAATCCTAATCCTAATCCTAATCCTAATCCTAATCCTAATCCTTTCCCTTACCCTTACCCTAACCCTAGTCTATGCTTAAAGTCAATATCTAATGATAAATGTAAGTTTAACTCTATTTCTATAACTAATCCTAACCCTAATCACAATTCTAATTCTTTCCCTCAACCTAACCCTAGTCTATTCTTAAAGTCTATATATTATCATAACTGTAAGTTTAAATCTAATTCTACCATTAACCCTAACCCTGACCCTTAACCTTACCCTTACCCTAACCCTAGACCTAACCCTTACCCTAGACCTAACCCTAATTCTAACTCTAACCTTAACCTTAATCTTAACCTTAACCTTAACATTAACCTTAACCTTAACCTTAACCTTAACCTTAACCTTAACCTTAACCTTAACCTTAACCTTCCTATCCATAACCTATCCCTATCCCTATCCCTAATCTATTCTTAAAGTCTAAATCTAATTATAACTGTAAATGTATTTCTAATTCTAACACTAACAATAACCCTTACTCTACAAATTTCCCTAACTCTAGACCTATCACTAAGCCTAACCCTAACCCTTACCCTAACCCTAAACCTTACCCAAAATCTAACCTTAACCTCAACCCTAACCCTACCCCTAACCCTAACCCTAACCCTAACCCTAACCCTAACCCTAACACTAACAGTAACCCCAGACCTACCCCAAATCCTAAATATAAACTTAACCCTAACCTTAACATTAACCTTAACCCTAAGCCTAAGCCTAACCCTAACCCTAGTCCTTGTCCTAGCCCTAGCCCTAACACTAACCCTAACCCTAACCCTAACCATAACCCTAACCCTAACCCTAACCCTAACCCTAACCCTAACCCTAATCCTAATCCTAACACTAACTCTAAACCTTACCCTAACCCTAATCCTTTTCCTCAACCTAACCCTAATCTATTATTAAATACTATATCTATTCATAACTGTAAGTATAAATCTAATTCAAACACTTACAATAACCCTTACTCTACAACTACTCCTAACCCTAGACCTAACCCTAACCCTAGACCTAACCCTAACCCTAACCCTAACCCTAACCCTAACCCTGACCCTGACCCTGACCCTAACCATAACCCATACCCATACCCTAATCCTAACCCTAACCCTAACGATAACCCTTACCCTTACCCTAGACCTAACCGAAATCCAACCCCTAACCCTAACCCCAATCTTTTCTTAAAGTCAATATCTAATCATAACTGTAAGTGTAAATCTAATTCTAACACTAACTATAACCCTACCTCTACAACTAACGCTAAACCTAACCCTAATCTGTTCTTAAAGTATTTATCTAATCATAGCTGTAAGTTTACATCTCATTCTAACACTAGCAATAACCCTTACTCTACAACTAACCCTAACCCTAGACCTATCACTAACAATAACCTTAATCCTAACCCTAACTCTAACCCTATCCCTAACCCTAACCCTAACCCTAACCCAAACCCTAAGCCTAACACTAACCCTAACCCTAAACCTAAACCTAAACCTAAACCTAAACCTAACTTTAACTCTAACTCTAACTCTAACTCTAACTCTAACTCCAACCCTAATACTAACCCTAACCCTAACCCTAACCCTAACCCTAACCCTAACCCTAACCCTAACCCTAATCTATTCTTAAAGTATTTATCTAATCATAACTATAAGTGTAAATCTCATGCTAACACTAGCAATGACCCTTACTCTACAACTAACCCTAACCATAGACCTAACACTTACACTTACCTTGACCTTAACCCTAATCCTAACCCTAACCCTAACCCTAACCTTAACCCTACCTATAATCTTAACCGTAACCCTAACCCTAACTACAACCCTAACCCTAACCCTAAGCTAATCTAATCTAATCTATCCCTAAGTCTATATCTAATCATAACTGTAAGTATAAATCTAATTCTAACACTAACTATAACCCGAACCATAGACCTAACACTAACACTTACCTTAACCTTAACCCTAACCCTAACCCTAACCCTAACCCTAACCCTAACCTTAACCCTACCTATAATCCTAACCCTAACCCTAACCCTAACCTTTACTTTATAAAATACCCTAACCCTAACCTTAGACCTAACCCTAACACTAATCTTAAACCTAAACCTAAACCTGAACTTAACCTTTACCCTAATCCTAACCCTTACCTTAACCATAGACACAACCCTAACCCTAATCTATTCTTAAAGTCTATATCTAATCATAACTGAAAGTGTATTTCTAATTCTAAAACTGGCAATAACCCTTACTCTACAACTAACCCTAACCCTAGATCTAACACTAAAACTAACCCTTACGCTAACCCTAACCTAACCCTAACCCTAACCTTAACCCCAACCTTAACCCTTACCCTAAACCTAACCCTAACACTAGACCTAACCCTAACCCTAACAGTAACCCTAGACCTAGCCCGAACCCTAACCCTAACCCTAACCCTAATCCTAATCCTAATCCTAATCCTAATCCTAAAACTAACGCTAATCCTAACCCTAAACGTAACCCTAACACTTTCCCTCACCCTCACCCTAACCCTAATAATAACCCTAACCCTAACCCTAATCTGTTCTTAAAGTCTATATCTAATCATCACTGTAAGTATAAATCTATATCTAACACTAACCATAACCCTTACTCTACAAATAACCCTAACCCTAGACCTAACACTAACCCTAACCCTAACCCTAACCCTTACCTCAACCCTAACCTTAACCCTAACCCTAACCCTAACCCTAACCCCAACCCTACCCCTACCCCTACCCCTACCCCTACCCCAAACCCTAATGTAACCAGGTCTTAAACCGGAGTCTTGGCATAATAATTATTATCTTAAAGTCAACCGATTCTTGAGATAAATGTTTTAAGTTAATTAATCAAAGTTACAATAGTTACAATAAGGGATCAAATGCACAAAACTATAGAAGAAGAGTTATTTTCCCCCCTGATGAATAAAAACTATTCGAAACTATTACCGCATGGATGTTTAGTTGCCTAGCCGAGTCAATTACCATCCATAGGGTAAGAAACATAAATTTCCCCTCCAACGGGATTTCATTAACTATGAGGATACTAAACTTATGATGACTGCTATGTTGTCATGTTTACACTTTATAGAGCGCGCGGTCGGCAGACGGTTGCTGCTGATCAGACAGCCAATATAGAGAGACCCATTCATTGACTCAACGGTGAGTGAGAAAAAACTGAGACCTGTTCGGTTACATAAAAAGGGAATGGTAACAGTTGATAAGCTGCCCCTTAGAAAGGCTGTTAACGGCTGTTAACCGGTGCAGGGAGGGATGATAAAGCACGCTTAGCATTACTATTACCTCCTGGATCTCTGAGTTTTCTTGCATTATTTGTTTTGCACAAATTGTAGCTCTTATTTGTATTGAATTTGTGTTGTGAATTTTTACTACCTCAAATAGCAATAATCATTAATACTTGAAATTGTTTTTGTTTAAAATGGACGAACATGGATGTAAGAGCGCTTAAGGATATGTTTATAGTTCACTATTATAAACAATTGGATCTGATACTTGATATATTATTGTCGTGCGACTGAATCTTGAGAACATGATTTGAACCAGTTGATATATAGTGGAATGTTATTGATTGGTGATTATTCATGTGACAGACACAATATGAATGTAATGAGCTTTTGGATTTCCTCTGGCCAATCCATAGGTCAGGTTTTTTTTTGTGTGCCAGATTCATTCCAATGATGCACATGGATCGGAAGTCACGCCCGACCTGGAGTTGACGCCTTCCGGTTGAATCGGGATTGGATGTTCGCACTCTGGACCCACGAAAGATTCCCAGCATACGCTGGGTGGCGAGCAACGGACCCACGAGCATGCGCAGTCTCACTTTCCCTC
This sequence comes from Triplophysa yarkandensis, assembly GCA_033220385.1. Classification (NCBI taxonomy): domain Eukaryota; kingdom Metazoa; phylum Chordata; class Actinopteri; order Cypriniformes; family Nemacheilidae; genus Triplophysa; species Triplophysa yarkandensis. The sequence goes on along the minus strand of CM065661.1, from coordinate 16,345,109 downwards.
CCTCACGAATGGTGTGGTAGGATCCACGAGCACTGGCGTACTGATACTGTTACGAAACTGATTTAACTAAAAAGGAAAAAAAGGGCCCCAACGAACAAGACTATTTTTGGAACTGGGTTTTATTTCTCTTGTTTTAAGGGAAATTTATGCCGGCTTTATTATTTTCTTATTTCTTTATGTATATTCCCTGACCCAAATTGTTACACTGTTGTTATTTTTCCTGTTGATAAACAAAGAGTGATCACAATAACTCAAATTACTGTCTCCTGTCCTTATTGATGTCAGACCACTGGCTCTTAAAGATTTAGCATCTTCTGTTACTGGTCCAATTGCTGTTAAAGATAACTAATTACCTGTTACCCTGTTGATAAACCTTAACGAAGGGTAACACTAACACTAGACCTAACCCTAACCCTAACCCTAAACCTATCCCTAACGATAACCCTAGACCTAACCCGAAGCCTAATCCTAAACCTAACCCTAACCTTAACCCTAACCTTAACCTTAACATTAAGCTTAAGCTTAACCTTAACCTTAACCCTAACCCTAAGCCTAAGCCTAAGCTAAGCATAACCCTAACCCTAGCCCTAGCCCTAACCCTAAACCTAACACTAACGATAAACCTAACCCTTACCCTAATCCTAATCCTTTCCCTCAACCTAACCCTAGTCTATTTTTAAAGTCAATATCTAACCATAACTGTAAGTTTAAATCTAATTCTAACCCTAAACCTAACCCTAACACAAACCCCTACCCTAAGCCTTACCCTAACCCTAACCCTTACCCTAACCTCAGACAAAACCCTAACACTAACCCTAACCCTAACTCTAACCCTAAACCTAGATCTAACCGAAACCATAACCATAACCATAACTTTAACCCTAACCCTAACCCTAATCTATTCTTAAAGTCTATATCTAATCATAACTTAAAGTTTATTTTTAATTCTAAAACTAACAATAACCCTTACTCTAGAACTAACCCTAGACATAACACTAAAACTAACCGTTACGCTAACCCTAAACTAACCCTAACCCTACAAATAACCCTAACCCTATCCCTAACCCTAAAACTATACCTAACCAAAACCCTAATCCTAACCCTAATCTATTCTTAAAGTCTATATCTAATCATACCTGAAAGTGTATTTCTAATTCTAAAACTAACAATAACCCTTACTCTACAACCAAACATAACCCTAGACCTAACACTAAAACTAACCCTTACGTTAACCCTAACCTAACCCTAACCCTAACCCTAACAGTAACCCTAAACCTAGCCAGAACCCTAACCCTAATCCTAACCCTAACCCTAACCCTATCCCTTACCCAAAAACTAAACCTAACCCTTACCCTAGATCTAACCCTAACCCTTTCCCTAACCCTTTCCCTAACCCTAACCCTAGGCTCAACCCTAACCCTAACCCTAACCCTAATCTATTCTTAAAATATATATATCTAATCATTATTGTGAGTGTAAGTCTAATTCTATCACTAACTCATACCCCCTAACTCTACAACTAACCCTAATCCTAGCCCTACCCTAACTCTAACCTAACCCTAGCCCTAACCGTAGACATAACCCTAATGCGAACCCTAAACCTAGACCAAACCATAACCCTAACCCTAACCCTAACCATAACCCTAACCCTAACCCTTATCTATTCTTAAAGTCTATATCTTATCATAATTGAAAGTGTGTTTCTAATTCTAAAATTAACAATAACCCTTACTCTACAACTAACCATAACCCTAGACCTAACACTAAAACTAACCCTTACGCAAACCCTAACCTAACCCTAACCCTAACCTTAACCCTAACACTAACCCTAACCCTAACCCTAACCCTAACCCTAAGCCTAACAGTAACCCTAGACCTAGACGGAACCCTAACCCTAACCCAAACCCTAAAACTAGACCTAACCAAAACCATATCCCTAACCCTAACCCTAACCCTAATCCTAACCCTAACGCTAATCTATTCTTAAAGTCTATATCTATTCATGACTGAAATTGTATTTTTAATTCTAAAACTAACTATAACCCTTTCTCTACAACTAACCCTAACCCTAACCCTAACCCTAGACCTAACACTAAAACAAACCCTAAACCTAACCCTACTGCTACCCCTAACCCTAAATATACAACTAACCTTAACCCTAGACCTAACACTAATCCTAACCCTAACCCTAACCCTTACCATTACCCTTAACCTAACCCTTACCCTTACCCTCACCCTTACCCTTACCCTTACCCTTACCCTTACCCTTTCCCTTTCCCTTTCCCTTCCCCTTTAACTAACCCTATCACTAACCCTAATCCTAAAACCGGACCTAACCAAAACCCTAACCATAACCCTAGACCTTACCCAAAGCCTAACCGTAAACCTAGCCCTAACCTTAATCTTAACTTTAACCTTAAGCTTAACCCTAACCCTAACTTTAACCCTAACCCTAACCTTAACCTTAACCTTAATCTTAACCCTAAGCCTAACCATAACCCTAACACTAATCCTAACACTAATACTAACCCTCACCTTAACCCTAACAATAACCCTTATCCTAACCCTGACCGTAACCGAAATCCTACCCCTAACCCCAATATATTCTTAAAGTCAATATCTAATCATAACTGTAACTGTAAATCTCATTCTAACACTATCAATAACCCTTACTCTAAAACTAAACCTAACCTAAGACCTAACACTAACCTTAACCCTAACACTAACCCTAAGCCTAACCCTAACCCTAAGATAACCCTAACCCTAACCCTAACCCTTACCCCAAACCTAACATTAATCCTACACCTTACCCTGACTCTAAACCTAACCCTAACTCTGATCTATTCTTAAAGTCTATATCTAATCATAACTGTAACTGTAAATCTCATTCTAACACTACCAATAACCCTTACTCTAAAACTAACCCTAATCCTAGAACTAAAACTAAAAATCTAATCTAATCTATCCCTAAGTCTATATCTAATCATAACTGTAAGTATAAATCTAATTCTAACTCTAGCAATAACACTTATTCTAAAACACACCCTAACCCTAACCCTAGACCTACCCCTAACACTAACCCTAACACTAACAATAACCTTAAACTTAACGTTCACCTTAACCTTAACCTTAACCTTAACCCTAACCCTGAGCCTAACACTAACCCTAAACCTAGACCTAACCAAAACCCTAACCCTAACCCTAACCCTTACCCTTACCCTTACCCTTACCCTTACCCTTACCCTTACCCTAACCCTAACCCTAACCCTAACCCTAACCCTAGACCTAATATTAAAACTAACCCCAAACCTAACCCTTACCTTAGACCTAACCCTTAACCCTAACCCTAACCCTTAACCTAGACATAACCCTAACCTTAACCCTAACCCTAAACCTAGACCTAACCAAAACCCTAAGCCGTACCCTAACCCTAACCCTAACCCTAGACCTAAACTTAAATCTAACCCTAACCCTAACCCAAATCCTAAGCCTAACCCTAACCTTAACCCTAACCCTAACCCTAAGCCTTTCACCAATGTATTTGTAATGTCTGTATGTTTTCATAACTGTAAATGTAAATCTAATTAGAACACTAGCAATAACACTTATTCTACAACATACCCTAACCCTAACCCTAACCCTAGACCTAGCCCTAAAATTAACCCTAACACTAACAATAACTTTAACTTTAACCTTAACCTTAACCTTAACCTTAACCTTAAACCTAAACCTTAACCTTAACCTTAACCTTAACCTTAACCTTAACCTTAACCTTAACCTTAACCCTAACCCTAACCCTAAACCTAAACCTAAACCTAACCGTAAGACTAGACCTAACCCTTAAAGTTACCCTAGACATAGCCTGAACCCTAAACCTAACCCTAAACCTAACCCTAACCCAAACCTTAACACTAACCCTAACCCTAACCCTAACCCTAACCCTAACCCTAACCCTAACCCTAACGCTAATCTATTCTTAAAATCTATATCTAATCATTTGTGTTAGTGTGAATCTAATTCTATTACTAACTCATACCCCCTAACTCTACAACTAACCCTAATCCTAACCCTTCCCTAACCGTAACCCTAACCCTAACCCTAACCCTGAGGCGAACCTCAACCCCAACCCTAACCCTATCCTAACCCTAACCGTAAACCTAACCCTAACCCTAACCCTAACCCTAACGCAAACCCTAGACCTTACCCTAACCCTAAAACTAACTTTACCCTTAACCTTTACCTTAACCTCAACCCTAACCCTAACACTAACCCTAACCTTATCCCTAACCCTAACTCTAACCCTAAACCTAACCCTAGACATAACCCTAACCCCAATTCTAGACCTAACCAAAACCCTAACCCTAATCTATTCTTAAAGTCTATATCTAATCATAACTGTAAGTATATTTCTAATTCGAACACTAACAATAACCCTTATTCTCCATCTAACCCTAACCATAACCCTAACACTTACCCTAACCCTAACACTAACCTTAACCCTAACCCTAACCCTAACCCTGAGACTAACCTTAACCTTAACCCTTACCCGAACTCTAACCCTAACCCTAACCCTAAACCTAAACCTAATCCTAGACCTAATCCTAGACATAACCCTAACCCTAACCCTAAACCTTAACCTAGACCTAAGCAAAACCATAACCCTAACCGTTACCCTAACCCTAACCCTAACCCTAAACCTAACCCTAACCTTGGACATAACCCTAATATATTCTTAAAGTCTATATCTAATCATGACTAAAAGTGTATTTCTAATTCTAAAACTAACAATAACGCTTACTCTACCACTAACTGTAACCCTAAGCCTAGACCTAACAATAAAACAAACCCTTACGCTAACCCTAACCCTAACCCTAAATTTAACCCTAACCATAACCCTAACCCAAACCCAAACCTTAACCTTAACCTTAACCTTAACCTTAACCTTAACCTTAACCTTAACCTTAACCTTAACCTTAACCTTAACCTTAACCTTAAACCTTAACCTAAACCTTAACCTTAACCCTAACCCTAACCCTAATCCTAAACCTAAACCTAACCCTAAGACTAGACCTAACACTTAAAGTAACCCTAGACATAGCCTGAACCCTAAACCTAACCCTTAACCTAACCCTAACCCAAACCTTAACACTAACCCTAACCCTTACCCTTACACTTACCCTTACCCTTACCCTTACCCTTACCCTTACCCTTACCCTTACCCTTACTCTTACCCTTACCCTTACCCTTACCCTTACCCTCACCCTTACTGTTACCCTTACCCTTACCCTTACGCTTGCCCTTGCCCTTGCCCTTGCCCTTGCCCTTGCCCTTGCCCTTGCCCTTGCCCTAACCCTAACCCAACCCCTAATACTTACACTAGACCTAACCCTAACAATAATCCTAGACCTAACCGATAGCCTAACCCTCAACCTAACTCTTACCTTAACCCTAATTCTAAGCCTAACCCTAACCCTAATCTTAACCCTAACCCTATCACTCACGCTAAACCTTACCGTAACACTAACCTTAACAATATCCTAACCCTAAACCTAACCCTTAACCTTACCCTAACTTTAACCCTAATCCTAATCCTAGATATAACCCTAACCCTAACCTTATACCTAACACTAACACTAACCCTAACCCTTACCCTTACCCTTACCCTTACCCTTACCCTTAACCTTACCCTTACCCTTACCCTTACCCTTACCCTTCCCTTTACGCTTACGCTTACCCTTACCCTTACCCTGACCCTGACCCTTACCCTTACCCTTGCCCTTGCCCTTGCCCTTGCCCTTGCCCTTGCCCTAACCCTAACCCTAACCCTATCCCTAATCCTTAAACTAGACCTAACCCTAACAATAACCCTAAACCTAACCCATAGCCTAACCCCTAGCCTAACCCTAACCCTAACACTAACCTTAACCCTAACCCTAAACCTAACCCTAACCATAACCCTAACCCTAACCCTTACCCTAACTCTAACCCTAAATTTAACCCTAAACCTAACCCTAACCTTGACCCAAGCTTTACCCTTACCCTAACCGTAACCATAACCCTAAGCCTGACACTAACGCTAAACCTAACACTAATCATAAACCTTTTCCTCACCCTAACACTAACCCTAACCCTAACCCTTACCTAACCCTAATCTTTTCGTTAAAGTCTATATCTAATCACAAATGTAAGTTTAAAAGTAATTCTAAAAGTACCAATAACCCTTACTCTAAAACTAACCCTAATCCCAACCAGAAACCTAATCTATTCTTAAACTATATATCTAATCATAACTGCAAGTGTATATATAATTCTAACATTAGCAATAACCCTTACTTTAAAACTAATCCTAACCCTAAACCTAGGCATAACCCTAACCATAACACTAACCCTAGACATAACCCTAACTCTAATCCTAACCCTAAATATAACCCTTACCCTAACTTTAACCCTAAACCTAACACTAGATATAACCCTAACCCTAACCCTAATTCTAGACCTAACACTAAAACTACCGATTACACTAACCCTACCGCTAAATCTAACCCTAAAACTAGACCTAACCCTATCACTCACAGTAAACCTAGACCTATCCAAAAGCCTAACCCTAACCTTAACCTTAACCCTAACCCTTAGCCTAACCCTAACCCTAACCCTAACCGTAACCGTAACCCTAACCCTAACCCTAACCCTAACCCTAACCCTAACCCTAACCCTAACCCTAACCCTAACCTTAGACCTAACACTAACACTAAAATTAACCCTAACCCTAACCCTGACCCTAACCCTTACTCTTACGCCTACCCTTATGCTTACCTTTACACTTACCCTTACCCTTACCCTTGCCCTTGCCCTTGCCCGAACCCTAACCAGAACGCTAACCCTAACCCTAACCCTAACCCTAACCCTAACCCTAGACCTAACCCATAGCCTAACCCTAAACCTAACTCTAACCTTAACCTTAACCTTAACCTTAACCATAAGCCTAAGCCTAAGCCTAACCCTAACCCTAACACTAACACTAACCCTAACCTTAACCTTAACCCTAACCCTAACCCTAACCCTAAACCTAACCCTAATCCTAACATTCATGCTAAGCCTAGCCCTGACACTAACCTTAACCTTAACCCTAACCCTAACATTAACCCTAACCCTAACCCTAAACCTAACCCTTACCCTTACCCTAACTCTAACCCTAACCCTAAACCTAAACGTAGACATAACCCTAACCCTAACCCTAATCCGAGACCTAACACTAAAACTAATCGTTACACTAACCTTACCCCTAAATCTAACCCTAACACTAGACCTAACCCTCACCCTAACAGTATCCCTATACCTAACCGAAAGCCTAACCCTAACCCTAATCCTAACCCTTACCCTTACCCTTACCCTAACCCTAATCCTGATCCTAATCCTAATCCTAATCCTAATCCTAATCCTAATCCTAATCCTAATCCTAATCCTAATCCTTACCCTAACCCTAATCCTAACCCTAATCTATTCTTAAAATCTATATCTAATCATTTCTGTAAGTGTGAATCTAATTCTATTACTAACTCATACCCCTTTACTATACAACTAACCCTAATCCTAACCCTACCCTAACCGTAACCGTAACCCTAACCCTACCCTGACCCTGACCCCAACCCTAACCCTATCCTAACCCTAACCGTAAACCTAACCCTAACCCTAACCCTAGACCTTATCCTAACCCTGACACAAACTTTAACCTTAACCTTAACCTCAACCATAACCCTAACCCTAACGCTAATCCTTACACTAGACCTAAACCTAACACTAACCTTAACCCTAACCCTAACCCTAATCCTAACCCTTGCCCTTAACATAACTCTTAGCCTAACCCTAATCCTAAAACTCATGCTAAGCCTAACCCTGACATTAACCTTAACCTTAACCCTAACCCTAACCCTAACCCTAACCCTAACCCTAACCCTAACCCTAAACCTAACCCTTACCCTAACTCTAACCCTAAACCTAACCCTAGACATAACCCTAACCCTAATTCTAGACCTAACACTAAAACTAACCGTTACACTAATCCTACCCCTAAATCTAACCCTAACACTAGACCTAACCCTAAGCCTAAAAGTAACCCTAGACCTAACCGAAAGGTTAACCCTATCTTAAACCCTAACCCTTACCCTTACCCTTACCCTAACCCTAACCCTAACCCTAACCCTAACCCTAACCCTAACCCTAACCCTAACCCTAACCCTAATCTATTCTTAAAATCTATATCTAATCATTTCTGTTAGTGTGAATCTAATTCTATTACTAAATCATACCCCCTAACTCTACAACTAACCCTAATCCTAACCCTACCCTAACCGTAGCCCTAACCCTAACCCTAACCCTAACCCTAACCCTAACCCTGAGCCTAACCTCAAACCCAACCCTAACCCTATCCTAACCCTAACCGTAAACCTAACCCTAACCCTAACCCTAACGCAAACCCTAGACCTTACCCTAACCCTAACACTAACTTTAACCTTAACCTTTACCTTAACCTCAACCCTAACCCTAACACTAACCCTAACCCTAACCCTAACCCTAACCCTAACCTTATCCCTAACCATAACTCTAACCCTAAACCTAACCCTAGACATAACCCTAACCCCAATTCTAGACCTAACCAAAACCCTAACCCTAATCTATTCTTAAAGTCTATATCTAATCATAACTGTAACTATATTTCTAATTCGAACACTAACAATAACCCTTATTCTCCATCTAACCCTAACCATAACCCTAACACTTACCCTAGCCCTAACACTAATCTTAACCCTAACCCTAACCCTAACCCTATCCCTATACCTAACCCTGAGACTAACCTTAACCTTAACCTTAACCCTAACCCGAACTCTAACCCTAACCCTAACCCTAAACCTAGTCCTAGACCTAATCCTAGACATAACCCTAACCCTAAATCTAAACCTAGACCTAAGCAAAACCATAACCCTAACCGTTACCCTAACCCTAACCCTAAACCTAACCCTAACCCTGGACATAACCCTAATCTATTCTTAAAGTTTATATCTAATCATGACTAAAAGTGTATTTCTAATTCTAAAACTAACAATAACCCTTACTATACCACTAACTCTAACCCTAACCCTAGACCTAACTTTAACCCTATCCATAACCCTAACCCAAACCCAAACCTTAACCTTAACTTTAACCTTAACCTCAACATTAACCTTAACCTTAACCTTAACCTTAACCTTAACCTTAACCTTAACCTTAACCTTAACCTTAACCTTAACCTTGACCTTGACCTTAAACCTTAACCTCAACCTTAACCTTATCCCTATCCCTAACCCTAACCCTAACCCTAACCCTAACCCTAAACCTAAACCTAAACCTAACCCTTAGTCTAGTCCTAACCCTTAAAGTAACCCTAGACATAGCCTGAACCCTAAACCTGTCCCTAAACCTAACCTCTATCCCTGACCCAAACCTTAATACTAACCCTAACCCTTACCCTTACCCTTGCCCTTGCCCTTGCCCTTGCCCTTGCCCTAACCCTAACCCTAACCCTACCCCTAATACTTACACTACACCTAACCCTAACAATAATCCTAGACCTAACCGATAGCCTAACCCTCAACCTATCTCTTACCTTAACCCTAAGCCTAAGCCTAACCCTAACCCTAATCTTAACTCTAACCCTAACACTCACGCTAAACCTTACCGTAACACTAACCTTAACAATACCCTAACCCTAACCCTAAACCTAACTGTTAACCTTACCCTAACTTTAACCCTAAACCTAATCCTAGACATAACCCTAACCCTAACCTTACACCTAAGACTAACACTAACCCTAACCCTTATCCTTACCCGTACCCTAACCCTAACCCTAGCCCTAACCCTAACCCTAACCCTAAGCCTAATCTATTCTTAAAATCTATATCTAAACATTTCTGTAAGTGTGAATTTAATTCTATTACTAAATCATACCCCCTAACTCTACAACTAACCCTAATCTTAACCCTACCCCAACCTTAACCCTAACCCTAAACCTAAACATAACCCTAAGACTAGACCTAACCCTTAAAGTAACCCTAGACATAGCTTGAACCCTAAACCTAACCCTAACCCTAACCCTAACCCTAACCCAAACCCAAACACTAACAGTAACTTTAACCCTTACAGATAACCTTACCCTTGCCCTTGCCCTTGCTCTTGTCCTTGCCATTGCCCTTGCCCTAGCCCTAACCCTAACCCTAACCCTAACCCTAAACCTACCCCTTAACCGAACACTACACCTAACCCTAATAATATCCCTGGACCTAACCGATAGCCTAACCCTCAACCTAACTCTTACCTTAACCTTAACCCTAAGCCTAACCCTAACCCTAATCTTAACCCTAACCCTAACCCTAACACTCACGCTAAACCTAACCCTAACACTAACCTTAACCCTAATCCTACCCCTAAACCTAACCCTTACACTTACCCTAACTTTAACCCTAAACCTAACACTAGATATAACCCTATCCCTAACCCTATTTCTAGACCTAACACTAAAACTACAGATTACACTAACCCTACCCCTAAATCTAACCCTAAAACTAAACCTAACCCTATCGCTAACAGTAAACCTAGACCTATCCAAAATCTAACACTAACGTTAACCTTAACCCTAACCCTTAGCCTAACCCTAACCCATAACCCTAACCGTAACCGTAACCGTAACCCTAACCCTAACCCTAACCCTAACCCTGACCCTAACCCTAACCCTAACCCTAACCCTAACCCTAACCCTAACCCTAACCCTACCCCTAAATCTAACCCTAAAACTAAACCTAACCCTATCGCTAACAGTAAACCTAGACCTATCCAAAATCTAACACTAACGTTAACCTTAACCCTAACCCTTAGCCTAACCCTAACCCTAACCCTAACCCTAACCTAACCCTAACCCTAACCCTAACCCTAACCCTAACCCTAACCCTAACCCTAACCTCAGACCTAACACTAACACTAACCCTAACCCTAACCCTAACCCTTACCCTTAGGCTTACCCTTACGCTTACCCTTACACTTACCCTTACCCTTGCCCTTGCCCTTGCCCTTGCCCTAACGCTAATCCTAACCTTAAACTTAACCCTAAGCCTAAGCCTAACCCATACCTAACACTAACCCTAACCCTAACCTTAACCCTAACCCTAACCCTAACCCTAGACCTTTCCCTAACCCTGACACAAACTTTAACCTTAACCTTAACCTCTACCCTAACCCTAACGCTAATCCTTACACTAGACCTAACCCTAACCCTAACACTAACCTTAGCCCTAACCCTAACCCTAATCCTAACCCTAACCCTTGCCCTTACCATAACTCTAAGCCTAACCCTAATCCTAACACTCATGCTAACCCTGACACTAACCTTAACCTTAACCCTAAACCTAACCCTAACCCTAACCCTAAACCTAACCCTTACCCTAACTCTAACCCTAAACCTAACCCTAGACATAACCCTAACCCTAACCCTAATTCTAGACCTAACACTAAAACTAACCGTTACACTAATCCTACCCCTAAATCTAACCCTAACACTAGACCTAACCCTAACCCTAACAGTAACCCTAGACCTAACCGAAAAGTTAACCCTTTCTTAAACCCTAACCCTTACCCTATCCCTAACCCTAACCCTAACCCTAACCCTAACCCTAACCCTAATCTATTCTTATAATCTATATCTAATCATTTCTGTTAGTGTGAATCTAATTCTATTACTAAATCATACCCCCTAACTCTACAACTTACCCTAATCCTAACCCCACCCTAACCGTAACCCTAACCCTAACCCTAACCCTGAGCCGAACCTCAACCCCATCCCTAACCCTATCCTAACCCTAACAGTAAACCTAACCCTAACCCTAACCCTAACCCTAACGCAAACCCTAGACCTTACCATAACCCTAACACTAACTTTAACTTTAACCTTAACATTTACCTTAACCTCAACCCTAACCCTAACACTAACCCTAACCCTAACCTTATCCCTTGCCCTAATTCTAACCCTAAACCTAACCCTAGACATAACCCTAACCCCAATTCTAGACCTAACCAAAACCCTAACCCTGATCTATTCTTAAAGTCTATATCTAATCATAACTGTAAGTATATTTCTAATTCGAACACTAACAATAACCCGTATTCTCCATCTAACCCTAACCATAACCCTAATACTTACCCTAACCCTAACCCTAACCCTGACCCTAACCCTAACCCTAACCCTAACCCTAACCCTGAGACTAACCTTAACCTTAACCCTAACCCGAACTCTAACCCTAATCCTAAACCTAAACGTAATCCTAGACCTAATCCTAGACATAACCCTAATCCTAAACCTTAACCTAGACCTAAGCAAAACCATAAGCCTAACCGTTACCCTAACCCTAACCCTAAACCTAACCCTAACCCTAACCATGGACATAACCCTAATCTATTCTTGAAGTCTATAACTAATCATGACCAAAAGTGTATTTCTAATTCAAAAACTAACAATAACCCGTACTCTACCACTAACTCTAACCCTAACCCCAGACCTAACAATAAAACAAACCCTTACGCTAACCCTAACCCTAACCCTAACTTTAACGCTAACCATAACCCTAACCCAAACCCAAACCCAAACCCAAACCTTAACCTTAACCTTAACCTTAACCTTAACCTTAACCTTAACCTTAACCTTAACCTTAACCTTAACCTTAACCTTAACCCTAACCCTAACCCTAACCCTAACCCTAAACCTAAACCTAACCCTAAGACTAGACCTAACCATTAAAGTAACCCTATATATAGCCTGAACCCTAAACCTGACCCTAAACCTAACCCTAACCCTAACCCAAACCATAAAACACTAACCCTAACCCTTACCCTTACACTTACCCTTACCCTTACCCTTACCCTTACACTTACCCTTACCCTTACCCTTACCCTTACCCTTACCCTTGCCCTTGCCCTTGCCCTTGCCCTTAACCTTGCCCTAACCCTAACCCTACCCCTAATACTTACACTAGACCTAACCCTAACAATAATCTTAGACCTAACCGATAGCCTAACCCTAAACCTAACTCTTACCTTAACCCCAAGCCTAAGCCTAACCCTAACCCTAATCTTAACCCTAACCCTAACACTCACGCTAAACCTTACCGTAACACTAACCTTAACACTCACGCTAAACCTTACCGTAACCCTAAACCTTACCTTATACCTAACACTAACACTAACCCTAACTTTACTCTTACCCTTACCCTTACCCTTACCCTTACCCTTACCCTTACCCTTACCCTTACCCTTACCCTTACGCTTACGCTTACGCTTACGCTTACGCTTACCCTTACCCTTACCCTTACCCTTACCCTTACCCTTACCCTTACCCTTACCATTACCCTTACCCTTACCCTTACCCTAACACTAACCTTAACCTTTACCCTAACCCTAAACCTAACCCTAACCCTAACCTTAACCCTTACCCTAACCCTAAATTTAACCCTAAACCTAACCCTAACCTTAACCCAAGCGTTACCCTTACCCTAACCGTAACCCTAAGCCTGACACTAACGCTAAACCTAACCTTGACCTAACCCTAATCTTTTCCTTAAAGTCTATATCTATTCACAACTGTAAGTATAAAAGTAATTCTAAAACTACCAATAACCCTTACTCTAAAACTAACCCTTATCCCAACCAGAAACCTAATCTATTCTTAAACTATATATCTAATCATAACTACAAGTGTATATATAATTCTAACACTAGCAATAGCCCTTACTATAAAACTAATCCTAACCCTAAATCTAGGCATAACCCTAACCATAACACTAACCCTAGACGTAACCCTAACTCTAATCCTAACTCTAAACCTAACCATTACCCTTACCCTAACTTTAACCCTAAACCTAACACTAGATATAACCCTATCCCTAACCCTAATTCTAGACCTAACACTAAAACTACCGATTACATTAACCCTACACCTAAATCTAACCCTTACTCTTACGCCTACCCTTACGCTTACCCTTACACTTACCCTTACCCTTACCCTTGCCCTTGCCCTTGCCCTTGCCCTTACCCTAACCCTAACCCGAACGATAATCCTTGCACTAGAACTAACCCTAACAATAACCCTAGACCTAACCCATAGCCTAACCCTAAACCTAACTCTAACCTTAACCTTAACCTTAACCCTAAGCCTAACCCTAACACTAACACTAACCCTAACCCTAACCTTAACCTTAACCTTAACCCTAACCCTAACCCTAACCCTAAGCCTAACCCTAATCCTAACACTCATGCTAAGCCTAGCCTTGACACTAACCTTAACCTTAACCCTAACCCTAACCCTAACCCTAAACCTAACCCTTACCCTAATTCTAACCATAAACCTAAACCTAGACATAACCCTAATCCGAGACCTAAGACTAAAACTTACCGTTACACTAACATTACCCCTAAATCTAACCCTAACACTAGACCTAACTCTCACCCTAACAGTAACCCTAGACCTAACCGAAAGCCTAACCCTAACCTTAACCCTAACCCTAACCCTTACCCTTACCCTAACCCTAACCCTTACCCTAACCCTAACCCTAACCCTAACCCTAACCCTAACCCTAATCTATTCTTAAAATCTATATCTAATCATTTCTGTAAGTGTGAATCTAATTCTATTACTAGCTCATACCCCCTTACTATACAACTAACCCTAATCCTAACCCTACCCTACCCTAACCGTAACCCTAACCCTAACCCTAACCCTGAGCCGAACCTCAACCCCATCCCTAACCCTATCCTAACCCTAACCGTAAACCTAACCCTAACCCTAACCCTAACCCTAACCCTAACGCAAACCCTAGACCTTACCATAACCCTAACTTTAACTTTAACCTTAACATTTACCTTAACCTCAACCCTAACCCTAACACTAACCCTAACCCTAACCCTAACCCTAACCTTATCCCTTGCCCTAATTCTAACCCTAAACCTAACCCTAGACATAACCCTAACCCCAATTCTAGACCTAACCAAAACCCTAACCCTGATCTATTCTTAAAGTCTATTTCTAATCATAACTGTAAGTATATTTCTAATTCGAACACTAACAATAACCCGTATTCTCCATCTAACCCTAACCATAACCCTAATACTTACCCTAACCCTAACCCTAACCCTGACCCTAACCCTAACCCTAACCCTAACCCTGAGACTAACCTTAACCTTAACCCTAACCCGAACTCTAACCCTAATCCTAAACCTAAACGTAATCCTAGACCTAATCCTAGACATAACCCTAATCCTAAACCTTAACCTAGACCTAAGCAAAACCATAAGCCTAACCGTTACCCTAACCCTAACCCTAAACCTAACCCTAACCCTAACCATGGACATAACCCTAATCTATTCTTGAAGTCTATAACTAATCATGACCAAAAGTGTATTTCTAATTCAAAAACTAACAATAACCCGTACTCTACCACTAACTCTAACCCTAACCCCAGACCTAACAATAAAACAAACCCTTACGCTAACCCTAACCCTAACCCTAACTTTAACGCTAACCATAACCCTAACCCAAACCCAAACCCAAACCCAAACCCAAACCCAAACCCAAACCTTAACCTTAACCTTAACCTTAACCTTAACCTTAACCTGAACCTTAACCTTAACCTTAACCTTAACCCTAACCCTAACCCTAACCCTAACCCTGAACCTAAACCTAACCCTAAGACTAGACCTAACCATTAAAGTAACCCTATATATAGCCTGAACCCTAAACCTGACCCTAAACCTAACCCTAACCCTAACCCAAACCATAAAACACTAACCCTAACCCTTACCCTTACACTTACCCTTACCCTTACCCTTACCCTTACACTTACCCTTACCCTTACCCTTACCCTTACCCTTACCCTTGCCCTTGCCCTTGCCCTTGCACTTAACCTTGCCCTAACCCTAACCCTACCCCTAATACTTACACTAGACCTAACCCTAACAATAATCCTAGACCTAACCGATAGCCTAACCCTAAACCTAACTCTTACCTTAACCCCAAGCCTAAGCCTAACCCTAACCCTAATCTTAACCCTAACCCTAACACTCACGCTAAACCTTACCGTAACACTAACCTTAACACTCACGCTAAACCTTACCGTAACCCTAAACCTTACCTTATACCTAACACTAACACTAACCCTAACCCTTACTCTTACCCTTACCCTTACCCTTACCCTTACCCTTACGCTTACGCTTACGCTTACGCTTACCCTTACCCTTACCCTTACCATTACCCTTACCCTTACCCTAACACTAACCTTAACCTTTACCCTAACCCTAAACCTAACCCTAACCCTAACCTTAACCCTTACCCTAACTCTAACCCTAAATTTAACCCTAAACCTAACCCTAACCTTAACCCAAGCGTTACCCTTACCCTAACCGTAACCCTAAGCCTGACACTAACACTAAACCTAACCTTGACCTAACCCTAATCTTTTCCTTAAAGTCTATATCTATTCACAACTGTAAGTATAAAAGTAATTCTAAAACTACCAATAACCCTTACTCTAAAACTAACCCTTATCCCAACCAGAAACCTAATCTATTCTTAAACTATATATCTAATCATAACTACAAGTGTATATATAATTCTAACACTAGCAATAGCCCTTACTTTAAAACTAATCCTAACCCTAAATCTAGGCATAACCCTAACCATAACACTAACCCTAGACGTGACCCTAACTCTAATCCTAACTCTAAACCTAACCATTACCCTTACCCTAACTTTAACCCTAAACCTAACACTAGATATAACCCTATCCCTAACCCTAATTCTAGACCTAACACTAAAACTACCGATTACATTAACCCTACACCTAAATCTAACCCTTACTCTTACGCCTACCCTTACACTTACCCTTACACTTACCCTTACCCTTACCCTTGCCCTTGCCCTTGCCCTTGCCCTTGCCCTTGCCCTTGCCCTTGCCCTTGCCCTTACCCTAACCCTAACCCGAGCGATAATCCTTGCACTAGAACTAACCCTAACAATAACCCTAGACCTAACCCATAGCCTAACCCTAAACCTAACTCTAACCTTAACCTTAACCTTAACCTTAACCCTAAGCCTAAGCCTAAGCCTAACCCTAACCCTAACCCTAACACTAACACTAACCCTAACCCTAACCTTAACCTTAACCTTAACCTTAACCTTAACCCTAACCCTAACCCTAACCCTAAGCCTAACCCTAATCCTAACAATCATGCTAAGCCTAGCCTTGACACTAACCTTAACCTTAACCCTAACCTTAACCCTAACCCTAAACCTAACCCTTACCCTAATTCTAACCCTAAACCTAAACCTAGACATAACCCTAATCCGAGACCTAAGACTAAAACTTACCATTACACTAACATTACCCCTAAATCTAACCCTAACACTAGACCTAACTCTCACCCTAACAGTAACCCTAGACCTAACCGAAAGCCTAACCCTAACCTTCACCCTAACCCTAACCCTAACCCTTACCCTTACCCTTACCCTAACCCTAACCCTAACCCTAACCCTAACCCTAACCCTAATCTATTCTTAAAATCTATATCTAATCATTTCTGTAAGTATGAATCTAATTCTATTACTAGCTCATACCCCCTTACTATACAACTAACCCTAATCCTAACCCTACCCTACCCTAACCGTAACCCTAACCCTCACCCTGACCCTGACCCTGACCCTAACCCTAACCCTAACCCTAACCCTAACCCTAATCCTGAGACGAACCTCAACCCCAACCCTAACCCTATCCTAACCATAACCGTAAACCTAACCTTAACCCTAAACCTAAACATAACCCTAAGACTAGACCTAACCCTTAAAGTAAGCCTAGACATAACCTGAACCCTAAACCTAACCCTAAACCTAACCCAAACCCAAACCCAAACCCTAACACTAACCTTAACCCTTACACATAACCTTACCCTTGCCCTTGCCCTTGCTCTTGTCCTTGCCATTGCCCTTGCCCTAGCACAAAACCTAACCCTAACCCTACCCCTAATCCGAACACTACACCTAAACCTAACAATATCCCTGGACCTAACCGACAGCCTAACCCTCAACCTAACTCTTACTTTAACCTTAACCCTAAGCCTAACCCTAACCCTAATCTTAACCCTACCCCTAACCCTAACCCTAACACTAACCTTAACCCTTATCCTAACCCTAAACCTAACCCTTACACTTACCCTAACTTTAACCCTAAACCTAACACTAGATATAACCCTATCCCTATTCCTATTTCTAGACCGAACACTAACACTACAGATTACACTAACCCTACCCCTAAATCTAACCCTAACACTAGACCTAACCCTATCACTAACAGTAAACCTAGACCTATCCAAAAGCCTAACACTAACCTTAACCTTAACCCTAACCCTTAGCTAACCCTAACCCTAACCCTAACCATAACCCTAACCTTAGACCTAACACTAACACTAACCCTAACCCTAACCCTAACCCTAACCCTAACCCTAACCCTAACCCTAACCCTAACCCTAACCCTAACCCTTACCCTTATGCTTACCCTTACGCTTACCCTTACACTTACACTTACCCTTACCCTTGCCCTTGCCCTTGCCCTTGCCCTTGCCCTTGCCCTTGCCCTTGCCCTTGCCCTTACCCTAACCCTAACGCTAATCCTTGCACTAGACCTAACCCTAACAATAACCCTAGACCTAACCCATATCCTAACCCTAAACCTAACACTTACCTTAACCTTAACCTTAACCCTAACCCTAAGCATAACCCTAATCCTAGCACTCATGCTAACCCTAACCCTAACCCTAACCCTAACCCTATCGCTAACCTTAACCTTAACCTTAACCTTAACCTTAACCTTAACCTTAACCTTAACCTTAACCTTAACCTTAACCCTAACCTTAAACCTAACCCTTACCCTAACTCTAACCCTAAACCAAACCCTAGACATGACCCTAACCCTAACAATCCGAGACGTAACACTAAAACTAACCTTTACACTAACCTTACCCCTAAATCTAACCCTAACACTAGACCTCACCCTAACAGTAACCCTAGACCTATCCAAAAGCCTAACCCTAACCTTAACCTCAACCCTTACCCTAGCCCTAACCCTAACCCTCACCGTAACCTAAACCCTATGCCTAACCCTAACCTTAACCCTACTCTAACCCTAACCTTTACCCTAACATTAACCCTAGACATAACCCTAGACCTAACCATAACCCTAAATCTAAACTTAACCCGAACCCGAAGCCGAACCCGAACCCTAATCTATTCTTAAAGTATATATCTAATCATAACTGTAAATGTAAATCTCATTCTAACACTAGCAATAACCCTTACTTTACAACTAAACCAAACCCTAGACCTAACCCTAACAATAACCTTAACCCTAACCCAAACCATAAGCCTAACCCTAACCCTAACTCTAACCCTAACCCTAACCCTAACCCTAACCCTAACCCTAACCCTAACCCTTACACTAACCCTCGATAAAACCCTAATCCTAACACTAACGTTAAAACTAACCCTAAACTTAACCCTAAACCTTTTCCTCATCCTAACCCTAACCCTAACCCTAACCCTTACACTAACCCTAGATAAAACCCTAATCCTAACACTAACGTTAAAACTAACCCTAAACTTAACCCTAAACCTTTTCCTCATCCTAACCCTAACAATAACCCTAACCCTAACCCTAACCCTAACCCTAGACCTTACCCTAACCCTGACACAAATTTTAACCTTAACCTTAACCTCAACACTAACCCTAACCCTAACGCTAATCCTTACACTAGACCTAACCCTAACACTAACCTTAACCATAACCCTAATCCTAATCCTTGCCCTTACCCTAACTCTAAGCCTAACCCTAATCCTAACACTCATGCTAAGCCTAACCCTGACACTAACCTTAACCCTAACCCTAAACCTAACCCTTACCCTAACTCTAACCCTAAACCTAACCCTAGACATAACACTAACCCTAACCCTAATTTTAGACCTAACACTAAAACAAACCGTTACACTAACCCTACCCCTAAATCTAACCCTAACCCTAACCCTAACGCTAATCTATTCTTAAAATCTATATCTAATCATTTCTGTTAGTGTGAATCTAATTCTATTACTAATTCATACCCCCTAACCCTAATCCTAACACTCATGCTAAGCCTAACCCTGACACTAACCTTAACCTTAACCCAAACCCTCACCCTAACCTTAACCTTAACCTTAACCTTAACCTTAACCTTAACCTTAACCTTAACCTTAACCTTAACCTTAACCTTAACCTTAACCTTAACCTTAACCTTAACCCTAACCCTAACCCTAACCTTAAACCTAACCCTTACCCTAACTCTAACCCTAAACCTAACCCTAGACATAACCCTAACCCTAACCCTAATCCAAGACCTAACACTAAAACTAACCGTTACACTAACCTTTACCCTAAATCTAACCCTAACACTAGACCTCACCCTAACAATAACCCTAGACCTATCCAAAAGCCTAACCCTAACCTTAACCTCAACCCTTACCCTAACCCTAACCCTCACCGTAACCTAAACCCTATGCCTAACCCTAACCTTAACCCTACTCTAACCCTAACCTTTACCCTAACATTAACCCTAGACATAACCCTAGACCTAACCATAACCCTAAATCTAAACTTAACCTGAACCCGAAGCCGAACCCGAACCCTAATCTATTCTTAAAGTATATATCTAATCATAACTGTAAATGTAAATCTCATTCTAACACTAGCAATAACCCTTACTTTACAACTAAACCAAACCCTAGACCTATCCCTAACAATAACCTTAACCCTAACCCAAACCATAAGCCTAACCCTACCCCTAACCCTAACTCTAACCCTTACCCTTACCCTAACCCTAACCCTAACCCTAACCCTTACACTAACCCTAGATAAAACCCTAATCCTAACACTAACGTTAAAACTAACCCTAAACTTAACCCTAAACCTTTTCCTCATCCTAACCCTAACAATAACCCTGACCCTAACCCTAACCCTTATCTATTCTTTAAGTTTAAATCTAATCATAACTGCAAGTATAAATCTAATTGTAAAACTAACAATAAAATTTAATTTAAAACTAAACGTAAACTTAGACCTAACCCTAACCCTAAATCTAACTCTAACACTAAGCCTAACCCTAACCCTAGCCCTAACCCTAATCCTAACTCTAACTCTAACTCTAACTCTAACTCTAACTCTAACTCTAACTCTAACTCTAACTCTAACTCTAATTCTAACTCTAACTCTAACTCTAACTCTAACTCTAACTCTAACTCTAACTCTAAATCTAACCCTAACCCTAACCCTAACCCTAAACCTAACCCTAGACATAACCCTAACCCTAATTCTAGACCTAACACTAAAACTAACCATCACACTAAACCTACCCCTAAATCTAACCCTAACACTAGACCTCACCCTAACAGTAACCCTAGACCTAACCAAAAGCCTAACCCTAACCTTAACCTCAACCCTTACCCTAACCCTAACCCTAACCCTAACCCTAACCCTTACCTTAACCTTAACCTTAGCCCTAAGCCTAAGCCTAAGCCTAACTCTAACCCTAAACCTAACCCTAGACATAACCCTAATGCTAACCCTAGTTCTAGACCTAACACTAAAACTAACCATCACACTAAACCTACCCCTGAATCTAACCCTAACACTAGACCTAACCCTAACAGTTACCCTAGACCTAACCAAAAGCCTAACCCTTACCTTAACCTTAACCCTAACCCTAACCCTAACCCTAACCCTAATTCTTTCCCTAACCCTAACCCTAACCATAACACTAATCTATTCCTTAAATCTATATCTAATCATTTCTGTAAGTGTGAATCTAATTCTATTTCTTACTCATACCCCCTAACTCTACAACTAACTCTAATCATAACTGTAAATGTAAATCTCATTCTAACACTAGCAATAACCCTTACTTTACAACTAAACCAAACCCTGGACCTAACCCTAACAATAACCTTAACCCTAACCCAAACCATAAGCCTAACCCTACCCCTAACCCTAACTCTAACTCTAACCCTAACCCTAACCCTAACCCTAACCCTTACACTAACCCTAGATATAACCCTAATCCTAACACTAACGTTAAAACTAACCCTAAACTTAACCCTAAACCTTTCCCTCATCCTAACCCTAACAATAACCCTAACCCTAACCCTAACCCTAACCCTTATCTATTCTTTAAGTTTAAATCTAATCATAACTGCAAGTATAAATCTAATTGTAAAACTAACATTAAAATGTACTTTAAAACTAAACCTAAACTTAGACCTAAAACTAACCCTAACCCTAAATCTAACTCTAACACTAACCCTAACCCTAGCCCTAGCCCTAGCCCTAACCCTAATCCTAACTCTAACTCTAACTCTAACTCTAACCCTAAACCTAACCCTAGACATAACCCTAACCCTAACCCTAATTCTAGACCTTACACTAAAACTAAGCATCACACTAAACCTACCCCTAAATCTAACCCTAACACCAGACCTCACCCTAACAGTAACCCTAGACCTAACCGAAAGCCTAACCCTAACCTTAACCTCAACCCTAACCCTAACCCTAACCCTAACCCTAACCCTAACCCTAACCCTAACCCTAACCCTAACCCTAACCCTAACCCTTACCTTAACCTTAACCTTAACCTTAACCTTAACCTTAACCCTAACCCTAACCCTAAGCCTAAGCCTAACTCTAACCCTAACACTAACCCTAGACACAACCCTAGACCTAACCCTAACCCTAAATCTAAAACTTACCCTAAACCTAACCCGAACCCGAACCCTAACCCTAATCCATTCTTAAAGTATATATCTAATCATAACTGTAAATGTAAATCTCATTCTAACACTAGCAATAACCCTTACTTTACAACTACCCCAAACCCTTGACCTAACCCAAACACCAACCCTAACCCTAACTCTAACCCTAAACCTTACACTAACCCCAGACATAACCCTAATCCTAATAATCTAATCATAACTGCAAGTATAAATCTAATTGTAAAACTATCAATAAACCTTACTTTAAAACTAACCCTAAACTTAGACCTAACCCTAACCCCAACCGTAACTCTAACCCTAACCCTAACCCTAACCCTAATCTATTCTTAAAGTCTATATCTAATCATAACTGTCAGTGTATTTCTAATTCTAACACTTTTAATAACCCTTACTCTACAACAAACCCTAACCCTAAACCTAACCCAAACCCTAACCCTAACCCTAGCCCAAACCCTAACCCTTACACTAACCCTATCCCTGATCCTAACCCTAATCTATTCATAAATTCTATATCTATTTATATCTGTAAGTATTAATCTAACTCTAACACTAGCGATAACACTTACTCTACAATTTACCCAACCCTAGACCTAACCCTAACCCTAAGCTTAACCTTAACCGTAACCCTAACTCTAACTCTAACTCTAACTCTAACCCTAACCCTAACCCTAAACCTATTCCTAGACATAACCCTCATCCTAATCCTAACCCTAAACCTAGACCTAACCAAAACCCTAACCCAAACCCTAACCCTAACCCTAACCCTAACCCTAACCCTAACCCTAACCCTGACCCTAACCCTAATCTATTCATAAATTCTATATCTAATCATAACTGTAAGTATTAATCTAACTCTAACACTAGCGATAACACTTACTCTACAATTTACCCAACCCTAGACCTAACCCTAACCCTAACCCTGAGCTTAACCTTAACCTTAGCCCTAACTCTAACACTAACCCTAAACCTAGACATAACCCTCACCCTAATCCCAACCATAAACCTAGACCTAACGAAAACCCCACCTCAAACCCAAACCCTGTACCTAACCCTAACCCTAACCCTAACCCTAATCTATTCTTAAAGTCTACATCTAATTAAAACTGAAACTGTATTTCTAATTCTAAAACTAACAATAACCCTTACTCTACCACTAACCCTAAACCTAACCCTAGACCTAACACTAAAACTAACCGATATGCTAACCCTAACCCTAACCCTAAACCTAACACTAACACTAGACCTAACCCTAACCCTAACCCTAACCCTAACCCTAACCCTAACCCTAACCCTAACCCTAACCCTACAACTAAACCTAACCCTAACCCTAGACCTAACGATAACACTAACCCTAACCCTTACCCTTACCCTTGCCCTTGCCCTTGCCCTTGCCCTTGCCCTTGCCCTTGCCCTTGCCCTTGCCCTTACCCTTGCCCTTGCCCTTGCCCTTGCCCTTGCTCTTGCCCTTGCCCTTGCCCTTGCCCTTTCCCTAACTCTAGCCTTAACCCGTAATCCTTACACTAGACCTAACCCTAACAATAACCCTAGACCTAACTCTAACTCTAACCCTAACCCTAACCCTAACCCTAACCCTAACCCTAACCCTAATCTATTCTAAAAGTCTATATCTAATAATTAGTGTAAAAGTGTAAGGCTAATTCTAACACTAAATCTTACCCCCTAACTCTACAACTAACCCTAATCCTAATCCTAACCCTACCACAACCCTAACCATAGACCTAACCCTAACCCTTACCCTAACCCTAACGTTAGCCCTTACCCTAACATTATCCCTAATGCTTTCTCAAAGAGTAAATCGAATAGCATCTCTAACACTAACCCTATTACTAACCCTATATATAACCATAACCCTAATTCTAAATCTATACACAACCCCAAGACTAACCCTATCCCAAACCTTATCTAAAAGTCTATAACTAATCGTAACAGTAATTGTAAATCTAATTCTAACACTAACAATAACCCTAATTCTACAACTAACTGTAACCCTAAGACGAACCCTGATCCTAACCTATTCTTAAAGTCTACATCTTATCATAACTGTAGGTATCAAAGTAATTCTAAAACTACCAATAATCCTTACTCTAAAACTAACCCTAATCCTAACCCTAACCCTAACCCTAACCCTTACACTAACCCTAGATAAAACCCTAATCCTAACACTAACGTTAAAACTAACCCTAAACTTAACCCTAAACCTTTTCCTCATCCTAACCCTAACAATAACCCTGACCCTAACCCTAACCCTTATCTATTCTTTAAGTTTAAATCTAATCATAACTGCAAGTATAAATCTAATTGTAAAACTAACAATAAAATTTAATTTAAAACTAAACGTAAACTTAGACCTAACCCTAACCCTAAATCTAACTCTAACACTAAGCCTAACCCTAACCCTAACCCTAGCCCTAACCCTAATCCTAACTCTAACTCTAACTCTAACTCTAACTCTAACTCTAACTCTAACTCTTACTCTAAATCTAACTCTAACCCTAACCCTAACCCTAACCCTAACCCTAAACGTAACCCTAGACATAACCCTAACCCTAATTCTAGACCTAACACTAAAACTAACCATCACACTAAACCTACCCCTAAATCTAACCCTAACACTAGACCTCACCCTAACAGTAACCCTAGACCTAACCAAAAGCCTAACCCTAACCCTTACCCTTACCCTTGCCCTTGCCCTTGCCCTTGCCCTTGCCCTTGCCCTTGCCCTTGCCCTTGCTCTTGCCCTTGCCCTTGCCCTTGCCCTTGCCCTTTCCCTAACCCTAGCCTTAACCCGTAATCCTTACACTAGACCTAACCCTAACAATAACCCTAGACCTAACTCTAACTCTAACCCTAACCCTAACCCTAACCCTAACCCTAACCCTAATCTATTCTAAAAGTCTATATCTAATAATTAGTGTAAAAGTGTAAGGCTAATTCTAACACTAAATCTTACCCCCTAACTCTACAACTAACCCTAATCCTAATCCTAACCCTACCACAACCCTAACCATAGACCTAACCCTAACCCTTACCCTAACCCTAACGTTAGCCCTTACCCTAACATTATCCCTAATGCTTTCTCAAAGAGTAAATCGAATAGCATCTCTAACACTAACCCTATTACTAACCCTATATATAACCATAACCCTAACTCTAAATCTATACACAACCCCAAGACTAACCCTATCCCAAACCTTATCTAAAAGTCTACATCTAATCGTAACAGTAATTGTAAATCTAATTCTAACACTAACAATAACCCTAACTCTACAACTAACTGTAACCCTAAGACGAACCCTGATCCTAACCTATTCTTAAAGTCTACATCTTATCATAACTGTAAGTATAAAAGTAATTCTAAAACTACCAATAATCCTTACTCTAAAACTAACCCTAATCCTAACCATAAACCTAATCTATTCTTAAACTATATATCTAATCATAACTGTAAGTGTAAATATAATTCTAACACTAGCAATAACCCTTACTTTACAACTAATCCTAACCCTAAACCTAGACATAACCCTAACCATAACACTAACCCTAGACATAACCTAGCCCTAATCCTAAACCTAACGCTAACCCTAGACCTAACCCTTATAATAACCCTAGACCTAACCCTAGACCTAAACCAAATCTATTCTTAAAGTATATATCTAATCATAACTGTAAGTTTAATTCTAATTCTAATACTAACTGTAACACATACTCTACAACTAACCCTAACCCTAGACCTAAACCTAACATAAACCTTAACCTTAACCTTAACCTTAACCTTAACCTTAACCTTAACCTTAACCTTAACCCTAAGCCTAAGCCTAAGCCTAACCCTAACCCTAACCCTAATCCTAACCTTAACCCTAACCCTAACCCTATTCTATTTTTAAAGGATATTTATAATTATAACTGTAAGTGTAAATCTAATTCTAAGACTAGCAATAACACTTAATTTACAACTAACCTTAACCCTAGACCCAACCCTTACCCTAAAACGAACCCAAACCCTAAACCCAAACCTAACCCTAACGCAAGACCGAACCCTAACCCTTACCTTAACCCTAACAGCAACCCTAGACCTAGCGTGAACCCTAAACCTATACCTAATCCTAACCCTAACCATAACCTTAAACTTAACCTTAACCTTAACCTTAACCTTAACCTTAACCTTAACCTTAACCTTAACCTTAACCTTAACCATAACCATAACCATAACCTTAACCTTAACCCTAACCCTAACCCTAAACCTAACCCTAACCCTAACCCTAACACTAACACTAACCCTTACCCTTACCCTTACCCTAACCCTAATAGTAAACCTAGACAAAGCCCAAACCCTAATCATAAACCTATCCCTAACCCTTATCCTAACCCTGGCCCGAACCCAAACACAAACCCTAACCCTATCTCTAGACATAACGCTAATCCTAAACCTAACCTTTACCCTAACCCTTACCATCACCCTCACCCTAACCCTAACCCTAACCCTAACCCTATCTCTAATCCTAACACTAGACCTAACCCTAACCCTAACCCTAACCCTAACAATAACCCTAGACCTAAACCAAAGCCTAAGCCTAAACCTAACCCTAACCTTAACCTTAACCTTAACCTTAACCTTAACCTTAACCTTAACCTTAACCTTAACATTAACCTTAACCTTAACCTTAACCTTAACATTATATTTAACCTTAACCTTAACCCTAAGCCTAACCCTAACTTTAACCTTAACCCTAACCCTAATCCTAACACTTATTCTAACACTAACGCTAACCCTAACCCTAACACTAACCTGCCCCTACCCCTACCCCTACCACTTCCAGTACCCCTACCTCTACCTCTACCTCTACCTCTACCTCTACCTCTACCTCTACCCCTACCCCTACCCCTACCCCTAACCCTAACCCTAACATTATACCTAACCCTAACAGAAACCCTAGACCTAATCCAAAGCCTTACCCTAAACCTAACCCTAACCTTAACCCTAGACCTAACCCTAACCCTTATCTATTCTTTAAGTATATATCTAATCATAACTGAAAGTGTAGTTCTAATTCTAATACTAACTGTAACACATACTTTACAACTAATCCTAACCCTAGACCTAACTCTAACACTAATCTTAACCCTAACCCTTACCCTAACCCTAACCCTTACCCTAACCCTAACCCTATCCCTAACCCCAACCCTAATCTATTCTTAAAGGATATATATAATTATAACTGTAAGGGTAAATCTAATTCTAACACTAGCAATAACACTTACTTTAACACCTAACCCTAAACCTAACCATAATGCTACACCGAACCCTAACACTTACCCTAACCCTAACCCTAACCCTAACCCTAACCCTAACCCTAACCCTTACCCTTACACTAACCCTAACTGTAAACCTACACCTAGCCCAAACCTTAACCCTAACCCTTACCCAAACAGCAACCCTAGACCTAGCCCGAACCCTAAACCTTACCCTAACCCTAACCCTACAACTAAACCTAACCTTAGACCTATCACTAATCCTAACCCTAACCCTTACCATTACCATTACCATTACCATTACCATTACCATTACCATTACCATTACCATTACCATTAGCCTTACCCTTACCCTTACCCTTACCCTTACCCTTACCCTTACCCTTACCCTAACCCTAACCCTATCTCTAATCCTAACACTAGACCTAACCCTAACCTTAACCATAACCCTAACCCTATTCCTAACACTAACGCTAAACATAAGCCTAACCATAACCCTGTCCCTCATCCTAACTCTAACTCTAACCCAACCCCAACCCTAACCCTAACCCTAAGCCTAATCTATTCTTAAAGTCTATATCAAATCATAACAGTAAGTATAGATCTAATTCTAACACTAGCAAAAACACTTACTCTACAATATACCCTAACCCTAACCCTCGACCAAACCTTAACACTAGTCTTAACCCTAACCCTGAGCTTAACCTTAACCCTAACCCTATCCCTAAACCTAACCCTAAACCTACACCTACACCTAACCAAAACCCTTACCCTAACCCTAACCCTAACCCTAACCCTAACCCTAACCCTAACCCTAATCTATTCTTAAAGTCTATATCTAATCATAACTGAAAGTGTATTTCTTATTCTAAAACTAACAATAAACCTTACTCTACAACTAACCCTAAACCTAACCCTAGACCTAACACTAAAACTGACCCTTACGCTAACCCTAACCTAACCCTAATCCTAACCCTAACCCTAACTTAAACCTGAACCTTAACCTTAACCTTAACCTTAACCTTAACCTTAACCTTAACCTTAAACCTTAAACTAAACCTTAACCCTAACCCTAACCCTACCCCTCACCCTAATTCCTACACTAGACCTAACCCTAACAATAATCCTAGACCTAGCCGATAGCCTAACCCTCAACCTAACTCTTACCTTAACCCTAAGCCTAAGCCTAACCCTAACCCTAATCTTAACCCTAACCCTAACACTCACGCTAAACCTTGGCGTAACACTAACCTTAACAATACCCTAACCCTAACCCTAAACCTAACCCTTAACCTTACCCTAACTTTAACCCTAAACCTAATCCTAGACATAACCCTAACCCTAACCTTATACCTAACACTAACACTAACCCTACCCCTTACCCTTACCCTTACCCTTACGCTTACCCTTACCCTTACCCTTACCCTTACCCTTACCCTTACCCTTACCCTTACCCTGACCCTGACCCTTACCCTTACCCTTGCCCTTGCCCTTGCCCTAACCCAAACCCTAGCCCTAAACCTTACACTAGACCTAACCCTAACAATAACCCTAGACGTAACCCATAGCCTAACCCCTAGCCTAACCCTAACACTAACCTTAACCTTAACCCTAACCCTAAACCTATCCCTATCCCTAACCCTAACCCTAACCCTAACCCTAACCCTTACCCTAACTCTAACCCTAAATTTAACCCTAAACCTAACCCTAACCTTTACCCAAGCTTTACCCTTACCCTAACCGTAGCCCTAACCCTAAGCCTGACACTAACGCTAAACCTAACACTAATCCTAAACCTTTTCCTCACCCTAACACTAACTCTAACCCTAACCCGGACCTAACCCTAATCTTTTCCTTAAAGTCTATATCTAATCACAACTGTAAGTATAAAAATAATTCTAAAACTACCAATAACCCTTACTCTAAAACTAACCCTAATCCCAACCAGAAACCTAATCTATTCTTAAACTATATATCTAATCATAACTACAAGTGTATATATAATTCTAACACTAGCAATAGCCCTTACTTTAAAACTAATCCTAACCCTAAATCTAGGCATAACCCTAACCATAACACTAACCCTAGACATAACCCTAACTCTAATCCTAACCCTAAACCTAACCCTTATCCTTACCCTTACCCTGACTTTAACCCTAAACCTAACACTAGATATAACCCTATCCCTAACCCTAATTCTAGACCTAACACTAAAACTACCGATTACACTAACCCTACCCCTAAATCTAACCCTAACACTAGACCTAACACTATCACTCACAGTAAACCTAGACCTATCCAAAAGCCTAACCCTAATCTTAACCTTAACCCAAACCCTTAGCCTAACCCTAACCGTAACCCTAACCCTAACCCTAACCCTAACCCTAACCCTAACCCTAACCCTAACCCTAACCTTAGACCTAACACTAACACTAACACTAACCCCGACCCTAACCCTAACCCTAACCCTAACCCTAACCCTTACTCTTACGCCTACCCTTACGCTTACCCTTACACTTACCCTTACCCTTACCCTTGCCCTTGCCCTTGCCCTTGCCCTTGCCCTTGCCCTTGCCCTTGCCCTTGCCCTTGCCTTTTCCCTTTCCCTTTCCCTTTCCCTTGCCCTTGCCCTTGCCCTAACCCTAACCCGAACGCTAATCCTTGCACTAGAACTAACCCTAAAAATAACCCTAGACCTAACCCATAGCCTAACCCTAAACCTAACTCTAACCTTAACCTTAACCCTAAGCCTAACCCTAACCCTAACCCTAACCCTAACCTTAACCCTAACCCTAATCCTAACACTAACCCTAACCCTAACCTTAACCCTAACCCTAACCCTAACCCTAAGCCTAACCCTAATCCTAACACTCATGCTAAGCCTAGCCCTGACACTAACCTTAACCTTCACCCTAACCCTAACCCTAACCCTAACCCTAACCCTAAACCTAACCCTTACCCTAACTCTAATCCTAAACCTAAACCTAAACATAACCCTAACCCTAACCCTAACCCTAACCCTAATCCGAGACCTAACACTAAAACTAACCGTTACACTAACCTTACCCCTAAATCTAACCCTAACACTAGACCTAACCCTCAACCTAACAGTAACCCTAGACCTAACCGAAAACCTAACCCTAACCCTAACCGTAACCCTAACCCTAACCCTAACCCTTTCCCTTACCCTTACCCTTACCCTTACCCTTACCCTTACCCTTACCCTTACCCTAACCCTAATACTTACCCTAACCCTAACCCTAATCTATTCTTAAAATCTATATCTAATCATTTCTGTAAGTGTGAATATAATTCTATTACTAACTCATACCCCCTTATTATACAACTAACCCTAATCCTAACCCTACCCTAACCGTAACCCTAACCCTAACCCTGACCCTGACCCTGACCCTGACCCTGACCCTGACCCTGACCCTGACCCTGACCCTGACCCTAACCCTAATCCTGAGACGAACCTCAACCCCAACCCTAACCCTATCCTAACCCTAACCGTAAACCTAACCCTAACCCTAACCCAAACCCTAATCCTAATCCCTTACCCTAACCCTAACCCTAGACCTTACCCTGACCCTGACACAAACTTTAACCTTAACCTTAACCTCAACCCTAACCCTAACGCTAATCCTTAAACTAGACCTAACCCTAACCCTAACCCTAACCCTAACCCTAACCCTAACCCTAACCCTAGACCTTACCCTAACCCTGACACAAACTTTAACCTTAACCTTAACCTCAACCCTAACCCTAACCCTAACGCTAATCCTTACACTAGACCTAACCCTAACCCTAACACTAACCCTAACCCTAACCCTAATCCTAACACTCATGCTTAGCCTAACCCTGATACTAACCTTAACCTTAACCCTAACCCTAACCCTAAACCTAACCCTTACCCTAACTCTAACCCTAAACCTAACCCTAGACATAACCCTAACCCTCACCCTAGTTCTAGACCTAACACTAAAACTAATCGTTACACTAATCCTACCCCTAAATCTAACCCTAACACTAGACCTAACCCTAACCCTAACAGTAACCCTAGACCTAACCGAAAGGTTAACCCATCTTAAACCCTAACCCTTACCCTTACCCTAACCCTAACCCTAACCCTAACCCTAACCCTAACCCTAATCTATTCTTAAAATCTATATCTAATCATTTCTGTTAGTGTGAATCTAATTCTATTACTAAATCCTTAACTCTACAACTAACCCTAATCCTAACCCTACCCTAACCGTAACCCTAACCCTAACCCTAACCCTGAGGCGAACCTCTCACCCCATCCCTGACCCTATCCTAACCCTAACCGTTAACCTAACCCTAACCCTAACGCAAACCCTAGACCTTACCCTTACCCCAACACTAACTTTAACCTTAACCCGTACCTTAACCTCAACCCTAACCCTAACCCTAACCCTAACCTTATCCCTAACCCTAACTCTAACCCTAAACCTAACCCTAGACATAACCCTAACCCCAATTCTAGACCTAACCAAAACCCTAACCCTAATCTATTCTTAAAGTCTATATCTAATCATTACTGTAAGTATATTTCTAATTCGAACACTAACAATAACCCTTATTCTCCATCTAACCCTAACCATAAACCTTACACTTACCCTAACCCTAACACTAACCTTAACCTTAACCCTAACCCTAACCCTAACCCTAACCCTAACCCTGAGAGTAACCTTAACCTTAACCTTAACCCTAACCCGAACTCTAACCCTAACCCTAACCCTAACCCTAACCCTAACCCTAAACCTAATCCTAATTCTAATCCTTATCCTAGACCTAATCCTAGACATAACCCTAACCCTAACCCTAAATCTAAACCTAGACCTAAGCAAAACCATAACCCTAACCGTTACCCTGACCCTAACCCTAAACCTATCCCTAACCCTGGACATAACCCTAACCCTGGACATAACCCTAATCTATTATTAAAGTCTATATCTAATCATGACTAAAAGTGTATTTCTAATTCTAAAACTAACAATAACCCTTACTCTACCACTAACTCTAACCCTAATCCTAGACCTAACAATTAAACAAACCCTTACGCTAACCCTAACCCTAACCCAAACCCTAACTTTAACCCTAACCATAACCCAAACCCAAACCCAAACCTTAAACTTAACCTTAAACTTAACCTTAACCTTAACCTTAACCTTAACCTTAACCTTAACCTTAACCTTAACCTTAACCATAACCCTAACCCTAAACCGAACCCTAAGACTAGACCTAACCCTTAAAGTAACCCTAGACATAGCCTGTACCCTAAACCTAACCCTAACCCTAACCCAAACCTTAAAACTAACCCTTACCCTTACCCTTACCCTTACCCTTACCCTTACTCTTACCCTTACCCTTACCCTTACCCTTATCCTTACCCTAACCCTAACCCTAATCCTGAGACGAACCTCAACCCCAACCCTAACCCTATCCAAACCTTAACCGTAAACCTAACCCTAACCCTAACCCTAGACCTTACCCTAACCCTAACACAAACTTTAACCTTAACCTTAACCTCAACCCTAACCCTAACGCTAATCCTTACACTAGACCTAACCCTAACCCTAACACTAACCTTAACCCTAACCCTAACCCTAACCCTAACCCTAACCCTAATCCTAACCCTTGCCCTTACCATAACTCTAAGCCTAACCCTAATCCTAACACTCATGCTAAGCCTAACCCTGACACTAACCTTAACCTTAACCCTAACCCTAACCCAACCCTAACCCTAACCCTAGCCCTAATCTATTTTTAAAAGATATACAAAATTATAACTGTAAGTGTAAATCTAATTCTTACACTAGCAATAACACTTACTTTACAACTAACCTTAACCCTAGACCCAACCCTAACCCTAACACGAACCCTAACCCTATCCCTTTCCCTAACCCTAACCCTAACCCTAGACATAACCCTAACCCAAACCCTAACCCTTAGTCTAGACCTAACAAAAGCTCTAACCCTAAACCTAATCTATTCTTAAAGTCTATATCTAATCATAACTGTAAGTGTATTTCTTATTCGAAAACTAAAAACAACCCTTGCTCCACAACTTACCCTTACCCTAGACCTAAAACAAACACTAACATTATCACTAACCCTAACCCTAAGCCTAAGCCTAAGCCTAAGCCTAAACCTAACCCTAATCCCAAGCCTATCACTAATCTTTTCTTAATGTCAATATGTAATCATAACTGTAAATGTAAATCTAACCCTAACACTAACAATAACCCTAAACCTAACCCTAAGCTTAACCCTAACCCTACCACTACCCCTACCCCTACCCCTAACCCTTACTCTAACTCTAATCCTAACCCAAGACATAACCCTGACTATAACAATAATTCAAGACCTAACCAAAACTCTAACCTTAACCCTATCCCTATACCTCTCCCTATCCTTATCCCTAATCTATTCTTAAAGTCTAAATCTAATCACAACTGTAAGCGTATTTCTAATTTTAAAACAAACAATAACCCTTACTCTACAAATAACCCTAACCCTAGACCTAACACTAACCCTAACCCTAACCCTAACCCTAACCCTAACCCTAACCCTAAATCTAACCTTAACCCTAACCCTAACCCTACCCCTAACCCTAACCCTAAGAGTAACCCTAGACATAACCAAAAGCCTAACCCTAAACCTAAACCTAACCTTAACATTAGCCTTAAGCTTAGCCTTAACCTTAAGCCTAAGCCTAAGCTTAAGCCTAAGCCTAAGCCTAAGCCTAAGCCTAACCCTAACCCTAACCCTAACCCAAAACCATAATCCTAACGCTAATCTATTCTTAAAATCTATATCTAATCATAACTGAAAGTGTATTTGTAATTCTAAAACTAACAATAAACCTTACTTTAAAACTAACCCTAACAATAACCCTGGACCTAACACTAAAACTAACCCTTACGCTAACCCGAACCTAACCCTAACACTAAACCTAACCCTAACGCTAGACCTAACCCTAACAGCTACCCTAGACCTAGCCCGAACCCTAACCCTAACCCTAACCCTACAACTAACCCTAACCCTAACCCTAGACCTAACACTAATCCTAACCCTAACCCATACCATTACCCTTACCCTTACCCTTACCCTTACCCTTACCCTTACCCTTACCCTAACCCTAACCCTATCTATAATCCTAACACTAGACCTAACCCTAACCTTAACCCTAACCCTAATCCTAACACTAACGCTAAACCTAACCCTAACCCTAACCATAACGCTAACCCTAACCCTAACCCTAACCCTAACCATAACCCTTTCACTCACCCTAACCCTAATCTATTCTTAAAGTCTATATCTAATCATAACTGTAAGTATAAATCTAATTCCAACACTAGCAATAACCCTTACTCTACACCATACCCTAACCCTAACCCTAGACCTAACTCTAACACTAATCTTAACCCTAACCCTAACCTTTACCCTAACCCTAGACATAACCCTAATCCTAACCCCAAACCTAGATATAACCAAAACCATAACCCTAACGCTAATCTATTCTTAAAATCTATATCTAATCATAACTGAAAATGTATTTGTAATTCTAAAACTAACAATAAACCTTACTTTAAAACTAACCCTAACAATAACCCTAGACCTAACACTAAAACTAACCCTTACGCTAACCCGAACCTAACCCTAACACTAAACCTGACCCTAACGCTAGACCTAACCCTAACAGCTACCCTAGACCTAGCCCAAACCCTAACCCTAACCCTAACCCTACAACTAACCCTAACCCTAACCCTAGACCTAACACTAACCCTACCCTAACCCTTACCATTACCACTACCGTTACCATTACATTACCATTACCATTACCCTTACCCTTACCCTTACCCTTACCCTTACCCTAACCCTATCTCTAATCCTAATACTAGACCTAACCCTAACCTTAACCCTAACCCTAATCCTAACACTAACGCTAAACCTAACCCTAACCTTAACCCTATCCCTAACCCTAACCATAACCCTTTCACTCACCCTAACCCTAACTCTATCTCTAACCCAACCCTATCCCTAACCCTAACCCTTACCCTTACCCTAACCCTAACCCTTACCCTTACCCTTACCCTTACCCTTACCCTAACCCTTACCCTAACCCTAACCCTAACCCTAACCCTAATCTATTCTTAAAGTCTATATCTAATCATAACAGTAAGTATAAATCTAATTCTAACACTAGCAATAACACTTACTCTACAACATACCCTAACCCTAACCCTAGACCAAACCTTAACACTAGTCTTAACCCTAACCCTAACCCTGAGTTTAACCTTAACCCTAACCCTAACCCTAACCGTAGACCTAAAACTAACCCTAACGCTAGACTTAACCCTGACACTTACCCTTACCCCTAACTGTAAACCTAGACCTAGCCCGAACCCTAAACCTAACCCTTACCCTAACCCTACGACTAACCCTAATCCTAACCCTAGACCAAACACTAATCCTAACCCTAACCCTAACCCTTACCATTACTATTACCATTACACTACCATTACCATTACCATTACCATTACCATTACCATTACCATTACCATTACCATTACCATTACCATTACCATTACCATTAGCCTTACCCTTACCCTTACCCTTACCCTAACCCTAACCCTATCTCTAATCCTAACACTAGACCTAACCCTAACCTTAACCCTAACCCTATTCTTAACACTAACGCTAATCCTAACCCTAACCCTAAACCTAACTATAACCCTTTCCCTCACCCTAACCCTAACTCTAACTCTAACTCTTACCCAACCCTAACCCTAATCTATTCTTAAAGTCTATATCTAATCATAACAGTAAATATAAATCACTAGCAAAAACACTTACTCTACAACATACCCTAACTCTAACGCTAACCCTAACCTTAACCCTAACCCTAACCCTAGACATAACCCTAACCCTAACCCTAAACCTAGACCTAACCAAAACCCTAACCCAAAGCCTAACCCTAAACCTAACCCTAATCTATTCTTAAAGTCTAAATCTAATCATAACTGAAAGTGTATTTCTTAGTCTAAAACTAAAAATAAACCTTACTCTACAACTAACCCTAACCTTAATCCTAGACCTAACACTAAAACTGACCCTTACGCTAACCCTAACCTAACACTAATCCTAACCCTAACCCTAACCTTAAACTTAAACTTAACCTTAACCTTAACCTTAACCTTAACCTTAACCTTAACCTTAACCTTAACCTTAATCTTAACCTTAATCCTTACACTAGACTTAACCCTAACCCTTATCCTAACCCTAACAGTAAACCTAGACCTAGCCCGAACCCTAACCCTAAACTTAACCCTTATCCTAACGCTAAACCTTACCTTAACCTTAACCTTAACCTTAACCCTAACCCTAACCCTAACCCTACAACTAACCCTAACCCTAACTCTAGACCTAACACTAATCCTACAACTAACCCTAACCCTAACTCTAGACCTAACACTAATCCTAACCCTAACCCTATCTCTAAAACTAGACCTAAACCTAACAATAACCCTAGACCTAACCCGAAGCCTATCGCTAAACCTAACCTTAACCTTAACCTTAACCTTAACCTTAACCTTAACCTTAACCTTAACCTTAACCCTAACCCTAACCCTAACCTTAACCTTAACCTTAACCTTAACCCTAACCTTAACCTTAACCTTAACCTTAACCTTAACCTTGACCCTAACCCTAACCCTAACCCTAACCCTTATCCTAACGCTAAACCTAACCCTAACCCTAACCCTTACCCTAACCCATAACCTAACACTAACCCTAACCATAACCCTTTACATCAACCTCATCCTAACACTAACATTTATTCTAACCCTAACCCTAACTCTAACCCTAACACTAACCAAAAACATAATCTATTGTTAAAGTCTATATCGAATCATAACTGTAAGTATAAATTGAAGTCTAACACGAACAATAACCCTTCCACTACAACTCACCCTAACCCTAGACCTAACACTAACCTTAACTCTAACCCTAACACTAGACCTAACCTTAACCCTAACCCTAACCTAATCCTAACAGTAACCCTATACCTAACACAAGCCTAACCCTAAAACTAACCCTAACCCTAACCCTAACCCTAACCCTAACCCTAACCCTAAGCCTAAGCCTAAGCCTAAGCCTAAGCGTAGTCGTAAGCCTAAGCCTAAGCCTAAGCCTAAGCCTAAGCCTAAGCCTAAGCAAACCGTAACCCTAGCCATAAGATTAACCCAAATCCTACCCCTACCTCTACCTCTAACCCTAACACTAACACTAGACCTAACCTTAACCCTAACCCTAACCCTAACCCTAACCCTAACCTAATCCTAACAGTAACCCTATACCTAACACAAAGCCTAACCCTAAAACTAACCCTAACCCTAACCCTAATCTTAACCCTAACCCTAAGCCTAAGCCTAAGCAAAACCGTAACCCTAGCCATAAGTTTACCCTAATCCTAACACTAACGCTAAACCTAACCCTAACCCTAATCATAATCCTAATCCTAATCCTTTCCCCCAACCTAACCCTAGTCTATTCTTAAAGTCAATATATTATCATAACTGTAAGTTTAAATCTAATCCTACCATTAACCCTAACCCTGACCCTTAACCTTACCCTTAGTCTAACCCTAGAACTAACCCTTACCCTAGACCTAACCCTAACTCTAACCTTAACCTTAACCTTAACCTTAACCTTAACCTTAACCTTAACCTTAACCTTAACCTTAAACTTAACCTTAACCTTAACCTTAACCTTAACCCTAACCCTAACCCCAATCTATTCTTAAAGTATATATCTAATCGTAACTGTAAATGTAAATCTTATTCGAACACCAGCAATATCCCTCACTTTACAACTAACCCTAACCCTAGACCTAACCCTAACACTAACTCTGCCCTACCCTACCCTACCCTACCCTACCCTACCCTACCCTACCCTAACCCTAACCCTTACTCTAATTCTAACCCTAACCCTTACCCTAACACTAGGCCTAAACCTAAACCTAAACCTAACATTAACCCTAGACCTAACACAAAGCCTAACCCTAAAACTAACCCTAACCTTAACCCTAACCTTAACCCTAAGCCTGAGTCTAAGCTTAAGCCTAAGCCTATGCAAAACCCCAACCCTAGCCCTAAGCCTAACAATAATCCTAATCCTTTCCCTTACCCTTACCCTAACCCTAGTCTATGCTTAAAGTCAATATCTAATCATAAATGTAAGTTTAAATCTAATTCTACCATTAACCCTAACCCTGACCATTAACCTTACCCTTACCCTAACCCTAGACCTAACCCTTACCCTAGACCTAACCCTAACTCTAACCTTAACCTTAACCTTAACCTTAACCTTAACCTTAACCTTAACCTTAACCTTCCTATCCCTATCCCTATCCCTATCCCTAATCTATTCTTAAAGTCTAAATCTAATCACAACTGTAAATGTATTTCTAATTCTGACACTAAAAATAACCCTTACTCTACAAATAAACCTAACCCTAGACCTAACCCTAACCCTAAACCTTACCCTAAATCTAACCTTAACATCAACCCTAACCCTACCCCTAACCCTAACCCTAACACTTACAGTAACCCCAGACCTAACCCAAATCCTAAATATAAACTTAACCCTAACCTTAACATTAACCTTAACCCTAAGCCTAAGCCTAACCCTAACCCTAGTCCTTGTCCTTGTCCTAGCCCTAACACTAACTCTAACCATAACCCTAACCCTAACCATAACCCTAACCCTAACCCTAACCCTAACCCTAATCCTAATCCTAACACTAACACTAACTCTAAACCTTACCCTAACCCTAATCATTTTCCTCAACCTAACCCTAATCTATTCTTAAACACTATATCTATTCATAACTGTAAGTATAAATCTAATTCAAACACTAACAATAACGCTTACTCTACAACTAATCCTAACCCTAGACCTAACCCTAACCCTAACCCTAACCCTAGACCTAACCCTAACCCTAACCCTAACCCTAACCCTGACCCTGACCCTAACCCTAACCCTAACCCTAACCCTAACCCATACCCTAATCCTAACCCTAACCCTAACCCTAACCCTAACCCTAACCCTAACCCTTACCCTTACCCTAGACCTAACCGAAATCCAACCCCTAACCCTAACCCCAATCTTTTCTTAAAGTCAATATCTAATCATAACTGTAAGTGTAAATCTAATTCTAACACTAACTATAACCCTACCTCTACAACTAACGCTAAACCTAACCCTAACCTATTCTTAAAGTATTTATCTAATCATAGCTGTAAGTTTAAATCTCATTCTAACACTAGCAATAACCCTTACTCTACAACTAACCCTAACCCTAGACTTATCACTAACAATAACCTTAACCCTAACCCTAACTACAACCCTAACCCTAACCCTAATCTAATCTAATCTATCCCTAAGTGTATATCTAATCATAACTGTAAGTATAAATCTAATTCTAACACTAACTATAACCCTTACTCTACAACTAACCCTAACCATAGACCTAACACTAACACTTACCTTAACCTTGACCCTAATCCTAACCCTAACCATAACCCTAACCCAACCTTAACCCTACCTATAATCCTAACCCTAACCTTTACTTTATAAAATACCCTAACCCTAACCTTAGACCTAACCCTAACACTAATCGTAAACCTAAACCTAAACCTGAACTTAACCTTTACCCTAACCCTAACCCTTACCTTAACCCTAGACATAACCCTAACCCTAATCTATTCTTAAAGTCTATATCTAATCATAACTGAAAGTGTATTTCTAATTCTAAAACTAACAACAACCCTTACTCTACAACTAACCCTAACCCTGGACCTAACACTAAAACTAACCCTTACGCTAACCCTAACCTAACCCTAACCCTAACCCTAACCTTAACCCCAACCTTAACCCTTACCCTAAACCTAACCCTAACACTAGACCTAACCCTAACCCTAACAGTAACCCTAGACCTAGCCCGAACCCTAACCCTAATCCTAAATCTAACGCTAATCCTAACCCTAACCCTAAACGTAACCCTAACACTTTCCCTCACCCTCACCCTAACCCTAATAATAACCCTAACCCTAACACTAATCTGTTCCTAAAGTCTATATCTAATCATCACTGTAAGTATGAATCTATATCTAACACTAACCATAACCCTTACTCTACAAATAACCCTAACCCTAGACCTAACACTAACCCTAACCCTAACCCTAACCCTAACCCTAACCCTTACCTCAACCCTAACCTTAACCCTAACCCTAACCCTAATCCCACCCCTACCCCTACCCCTACCCCAAACCCTAATGTAACCAGGTCTTAAACCGGAGTCTTGGCATAATAATTATTATCTTAAAGTCAACCGATTCTTGAGATAAATGTTTTACGTTAATTAATCAAAGTTACAATAGTTACAATAAGGGATCAAATGCACAAAACTATAGAAGAAGAGTTATTTTCCCCCTGATGAATAAAAACTATTCAAAACTATTACCGCATGGATGTTTAGTTGCCTAGCCGAGTCAATTACCATCCATAGGGTAAGAAACATAAATATCCCCTCCAACGGGATTTCATTAACTATGAGGATACTAAACTTATGATGACTGCTATGTTGTCATGTTTACACTTTATAGAGCGCGCGGTCGGCAGACGGTTGCTGCTGATCAGACAGCCAATATAGAGAGACCCATTCATTGACTCAACGGTGAGTGAGAAAAAACTGAGACCTGTTCGGTTACATAAAAAGGGAATGGTAACAGTTGATAAGCTGCCCCTTAGAAAGGCTGTTAACGGCTGTTAACCGGTGCAGGGAGGGATGATAAAGCACGCTTAGCATTACTATTACCTCCTGGATCTCTGAGTTTTCTTGCATTATTTGTTTTGCACAAATTGTAGCTCTTATTTGTATTGAATTTGTGTTGTGAATTTTTACTACCTCAAATAGCAATAATCATTAATACTTGAAATTGTTTTTGTTTAAAATGGACGAACATGGATGTAAGAGCGCTTAAGGATATGTTTATAGTTCACTATTATAAACAATTGGATCTGATACTTGATATATTATTGTCGTGCGACTGAATCTTGAGAACATGATTTGAACCAGTTGATATATAGTGGAATGTTATTGATTGGTGATTATTCATGTGACAGACACAATATGAATGTAATGAGCTTTTGGATTTCCTCTGGCCAATCCATAGGTCAGGTTTTTTTTTGTGTGCCAGATTCATTCCAATGATGCACATGGATCGGAAGTCACGCCCGACCTGGAGTTGAAGCCTTCCGGTTGAATCGGGATTGGATGTTCGCACTCTGGACCCACGAAAGATTCCCAGCATACGCTGGGTGGCGAGCAACGGACCCACGAGCATGCGCAGTCTCACTTTCCCTCCCTCACGAATGGTGTGGTAGGATCCACGAGCACTGGCGTACTGATACTGTTACGAAACTGATTTAACTAAAAAGGAAAAAAAGG
This sequence comes from Triplophysa yarkandensis, assembly GCA_033220385.1. Taxonomy (NCBI): domain Eukaryota; kingdom Metazoa; phylum Chordata; class Actinopteri; order Cypriniformes; family Nemacheilidae; genus Triplophysa; species Triplophysa yarkandensis. The sequence continues at coordinate 16,302,387 of CM065661.1, read as the reverse complement.
GCCCCAACGAACAAGACTATTTTTGGAACTGGGTTTTATTTCTCTTGTTTTAAGGGAAATTTATGCCGGCTTTATTATTTTCTTATTTCTTCATGTATATTCCCTGACCCAAATTGTTACACTGTTGTTATTTTTCCTGTTGATAAACAAAGAGTGATCACAATAACTCAAATTACTGTCTCCTGTCCTTATTGATGTCAGACCACTGGCTCTTAAAGATTTAGCATCTTCTGTTACTGGTCCAATTGCTGTTAAAGATAACTAATTACCTGTTACCCTGTTGATAAACCTTAACGAAGGGTAACACTAACACTAGACCTAACCCTAACCCTAACCCTAAACCTATCCCTAACGATAACCCTAGACCTAACCCGAAGCCTAATCCTAAACCTAACCCTAACCTTAACCCTAACCTTAACCTTAACCTTAAGCTTAAGCTTAAGCTTAAGCTTAACCTTAACCTTAACCCTAAGCCTAAGCCTAAGCTAAGCATAACCCTAACCCTAGCCCTAGCCCTAACCCTAAACCTAACACTAACGATAAACCTAACCCTTACCCTAATCCTAATCCTTTCCCTCAACCTAACCCTAGTCTATTTTTAAAGTCAATATCTAACCATAACTGTAAGTTTAAATCTAATTCTACACCCAACCCTAAACCTAACCCTAACACAAACCCCTACCCTAAGCCTTACCCTAACCCTAACCCTTACCCTAACCTCAGACAAAACCCTAACACTAACCCTAACCCTAACTCTAACCCTAAACCTAGATCTAACCAAAACCATAACCATAACCATAACTTTAACCCTAACCCTAACCCTAACCCTAATCTATTCTTAAAGTCTATATCTAATCATAACTTAAAGTTTATTTTTAATTCTAAAACTAACAATAACCCTTACTCTAGAACTAACCCTAGACATAACACTAAAACTAACCGTTACGCTAACCCTAAACTAACCCTAACCCTACAAATAACCCTAACCCTATCCCTAACCCTAAAACTATACCTAACCAAAACCCTAATCCTAACCCTAATCTATTCTTAAAGTCTATATCTAATCATACCTGAAAGTGTATTTCTAATTCTAAAACTAACAATAACCCTTACTCTACAACCAAACATAACCCTAGACCTAACACTAAAACTAACCCTTACGTTAACCCTAACCTAACCCTAACCCTAACCCTAACAGTAACCCTAAACCTAGCCAGAACCCTAACCCTAATCCTAACCCTAACCCTATCCCTTACCCAAAAACTAAACCTAACCCTTACCCTAGATCTAACCCTAACCCTTTCCCTAACCCTTTCCCTAACCCTAACCCTAGGCTCAACCCTAACCCTAACCCTAATCTATTCTTAAAATATATATATCTAATCATTATTGTGAGTGTAAGTCTAATTCTATCACTAACTCATACCCCCTAACTCTACAACTAACCCTAATCCTAGCCCTACCCTAACTCTAACCTAACCCTAGCCCTAACCCTAGACATAACCCTAATGCGAACCCTAAACCTAGACCAAACCATAACCATAACCCTAACCCTAACCCTAACCATAACCCTAACCCTTATCTATTCTTAAAGTCTATATCTTATCATAATTGAAAGTGTGTTTCTAATTCTAAAATTAACAATAACCCTTACTCTACAACTAACCATAACCCTAGACCTAACACTAAAACTAACCCTTACGCAAACCCTAACCTAACCCTAACCCTAACCCCACCCCTACCCCTACCCCTACCCCAAACCCTAATGTAACCAGGTCTTAAACCGGAGTCTTGGCATAATAATTATTATCTTAAAGTCAACCGATTCTTGAGATAAATGTTTTAAGTTAATTAATCAAAGTTACAATAGTTACAATAAGGGATCAAATGCACAAAACTATAGAAGAAGAGTTATTTTCCCCCCTGATGAATAAAAACTATTCGAAACTATTACCGCATGGATGTTTAGTTGCCTAGCCGAGTCAATTACCATCCATAGGGTAAGAAACATAAATATCCCCTCCAACGGGATTTCATTAACTATGAGGATACTAAACTTATGATGACTGCTATGTTGTCATGTTTACACTTTATAGAGCGCGCGGTCGGCAGACGGTTGCTGCTGATCAGACAGCCAATATAGAGAGACCCATTCATTGACTCAACAGTGAGTGAGAAAAAACTGAGACCTGTTCGGTTACGTAAAAAGGGAATGGTAACAGTTGATAAGCTGCCCCTTAGAAAGGCTGTTAACGGCTGTTAACCGGTGCAGGGAGGGATGATAAAGCACGCTTAGCATTACTATTACCTCCTGGATCTCTGAGTTTTCTTGCATTATTTGTTTTGCACAAATTGTAGCTCTTATTTGTATTGAATTTGTGTTGTGAATTTTTACTACCTCAAATAGCAATAATCATTAATACTTGAAATTGTTTTTGTTTAAAATGGACGAACATGGATGTAAGAGCGCTTAAGGATATGTTTATAGTTCACTATTATAAACAATTGGATCTGATACTTGATACATTATTGTCGTGCGACTGAATCTTGAGAACATGATTTGAACCAGTTGATATATAGTGGAATGTTATTGATTGGTGATTATTCATGTGACAGACACAATATGAATGTAATGAGCTTTTGGATTTCCTCTGGCCAATCCATAGGTCAGGTTTTTTTTTGTGTGCCAGATTCATTCCAATGATGCACATGGATCGGAAGTCACGCCCGACCTGGAGTTGAAGCCTTCCGGTTGAATCGGGATTGGATGTTCGCACTCTGGACCCACGAAAGATTCCCAGCATATGCTGGGTGGCGAGCAACGGACCCACGAGCATGCGCAGTCTCACTTTCCCTCCCTCACGAATGGTGTGGTAGGATCCACGAGCACTGGCGTACTGATACTGTTACGAAACTGATTTAACTAAAAAGGAAAAAAAGGGCCCCAACGAACAAGACTATTTTTGGAACTGGGTTTTATTTCTCTTGTTTTAAGGGAAATTTATGCCGGCTTTATTATTTTCTTATTTCTTCATGTATATTCCCTGACCCAAATTGTTACACTGTTGTTATTTTTCCTGTTGATAAACAAAGAGTGATCACAATAACTCAAATTACTGTCTCCTGTCCTTATTGATGTCAGACCACTGGCTCTTAAAGATTTAGCATCTTCTGTTACTGGTCCAATTGCTGTTAAAGATAACTAATTACCTGTTACCCTGTTGATAAACCTTAACGAAGGGTAACACTAACACTAGACCTAACCCTAACCCTAACCCTAAACCTATCCCTAACGATAACCCTAGACCTAACCCGAAGCCTAATCCTAAACCTAACCCTAACCTTAACCCTAACCTTAACCTTAACCTTAAGCTTAAGCTTAACCTTAACCTTAACCTTAACCCTAAGCCTAAGCCTAAGCTAAGCATAACCCTAACCCTAGCCCTAGCCCTAACACTAAACCTAACACTAACGATAAACCTAACCCTTACCCTAATCCTAATCCTTTCCCTCAACCTAACCCTTGTCTATTTTTAAAGTCAATATCTAACCATAACTGTAAGTTTAAATCTAATTCTACACCCAACCCTAAACCTAACCCTAACACAAACCCCTACCCTAAGCCTTACCCTAACCCTAACCCTTACCCTAACCTCAGACAAAACCCTAACACTAACCCTAACCCTAACTCTAACCCTAAACCTAGATCTAACCAAAACCATAACCATAACCATAACTTTAACCCTAACCCTAACCCTAATCTATTCTTAAAGTCTATATCTAATCATAACTTAAAGTTTATTTTTAATTCTAAAACTAACAATAACCCTTACTCTAGAACTAACCCTAGACATAACACTAAAACTAACCGTTACGCTAACCCTAAACTAACCCTAACCCTACACATAACCCTAACCCTATCCCTAACCCTAAAACTATACCTAACCAAAACCCTAATCCTAACCCTAATCTATTCTTAAAGTCTATATCTAATCATACCTGAAAGTGTATTTCTAATTCTTAAACTAACAATAACCCTTACTCTACAACCAAACATAACCCTAGACCTAACACTAAAACTAACCCTTACGTTAACCCTAACCTAACCCTAACCCTAACAGTAACCCTAAACCTAGCCAGAACCCTAACCCTAACCCTAACCCTAACCCTAACCCTATCCCTTACCGAAAAACTAAACCTAACCCTTACCCTAGATCTAACCCTAACCCTTTCCCTAACCCTTTCCCTAACCCTAACCCTAGGCTCAACCCTAACCCTAACCCTAACCCTAATCTATTCTTAAAATATATATATCTAATCATTATTGTGAGTGTAAGTCTAATTCTATCACTAACTCATACCCCCTAACTCTACAACTAACCCTAATCCTAGCCCTACCCTAACTCTAACCTAACCCTAGCCCTAACCCTAGACATAACCCTAATGCGAACCCTAAACCTAGACCAAACCATAACCATAACCCTAACCCTAACCCTAACCATAACCCTAACCCTTATCTATTCTTAAAGTCTATATCTTATCATAATTGAAAGTGTGTTTCTAATTCTAAAATTAACAATAACCCTTACTCTACAACTAACCATAACCCTAGACCTAACACTAAAACTAACCCTTACGCAAACCCTAACCTAACCCTAACCCTAACCCCACCCCTACCCCTACCCCTACCCCAAACCCTAATGTAACCAGGTCTTAAACCGGAGTCTTGGCATAATAATTATTATCTTAAAGTCAACCGATTCTTGAGATAAATGTTTTAAGTTAATTAATCAAAGTTACAATAGTTACAATAAGGGATCAAATGCACAAAACTATAGAAGAAGAGTTATTTTCCCCCCTGATGAATAAAAACTATTCGAAACTATTACCGCATGGATGTTTAGTTGCCTAGCCGAGTCAATTACCATCCATAGGGTAAGAAACATAAATATCCCCTCCAACGGGATTTCATTAACTATGAGGATACTAAACTTATGATGACTGCTATGTTGTCATGTTTACACTTTATAGAGCGCGCGGTCGGCAGACGGTTGCTGCTGATCAGACAGCCAATATAGAGAGACCCATTCATTGACTCAACAGTGAGTGAGAAAAAACTGAGACCTGTTCGGTTACGTAAAAAGGGAATGGTAACAGTTGATAAGCTGCCCCTTAGAAAGGCTGTTAACGGCTGTTAACCGGTGCAGGGAGGGATGATAAAGCACGCTTAGCATTACTATTACCTCCTGGATCTCTGAGTTTTCTTGCATTATTTGTTTTGCACAAATTGTAGCTCTTATTTGTATTGAATTTGTGTTGTGAATTTTTACTACCTCAAATAGCAATAATCATTAATACTTGAAATTGTTTTTGTTTAAAATGGACGAACATGGATGTAAGAGCGCTTAAGGATATGTTTATAGTTCACTATTATAAACAATTGGATCTGATACTTGATACATTATTGTCGTGCGACTGAATCTTGAGAACATGATTTGAACCAGTTGATATATAGTGGAATGTTATTGATTGGTGATTATTCATGTGACAGACACAATATGAATGTAATGAGCTTTTGGATTTCCTCTGGCCAATCCATAGGTCAGGTTTTTTTTTGTGTGCCAGATTCATTCCAATGATGCACATGGATCGGAAGTCACGCCCGACCTGGAGTTGAAGCCTTCCGGTTGAATCGGGATTGGATGTTCGCACTCTGGACCCACGAAAGATTCCCAGCATATGCTGGGTGGCGAGCAACGGACCCACGAGCATGCGCAGTCTCACTTTCCCTCCCTCACGAATGGTGTGGTAGGATCCACGAGCACTGGCGTACTGATACTGTTACGAAACTGATTTAACTAAAAAGGAAAAAAAGGGCCCCAACGAACAAGACTATTTTTGGAACTGGGTTTTATTTCTCTTGTTTTAAGGGAAATTTATGCCGGCTTTATTATTTTCTTATTTCTTCATGTATATTCCCTGACCCAAATTGTTACACTGTTGTTATTTTTCCTGTTGATAAACAAAGAGTGATCACAATAACTCAAATTACTGTCTCCTGTCCTTATTGATGTCAGACCACTGGCTCTTAAAGATTTAGCATCTTCTGTTACTGGTCCAATTGCTGTTAAAGATAACTAATTACCTGTTACCCTGTTGATAAACCTTAACGAAGGGTAACACTAACACTAGACCTAACCCTAACCCTAACCCTAAACCTATCCCTAACGATAACCCTAGACCTAACCCGAAGCCTAATCCTAAACCTAACCCTAACCTTAACCCTAACCTTAACCTTAACCTTAAGCTTAAGCTTAACCTTAACCTTAACCCTAAGCCTAAGCCTAAGCTAAGCATAACCCTAACCCTAGCCCTAGCCCTAACACTAAACCTAACACTAACGATAAACCTAACCCTTACCCTAATCCTAATCCTTTCCCTCAACCTAACCCTTGTCTATTTTTAAAGTCAATATCTAACCATAACTGTAAGTTTAAATCTAATTCTACACCCAACCCTAAACCTAACCCTAACACAAACCCCTACCCTAAGCCTTACCCTAACCCTAACCCTTACCCTAACCTCAGACAAAACCCTAACACTAACCCTAACCCTAACTCTAACCCTAAACCTAGATCTAACCAAAACCATAACCATAACCATAACTTTAACCCTAACCCTAACCCTAATCTATTCTTAAAGTCTATATCTAATCATAACTTAAAGTTTATTTTTAATTCTAAAACTAACAATAACCCTTACTCTAGAACTAACCCTAGACATAACACTAAAACTAACCGTTACGCTAACCCTAAACTAACCCTAACCCTACACATAACCCTAACCCTATCCCTAACCCTAAAACTATACCTAACCAAAACCCTAATCCTAACCCTAATCTATTCTTAAAGTCTATATCTAATCATACCTGAAAGTGTATTTCTAATTCTTAAACTAACAATAACCCTTACTCTACAACCAAACATAACCCTAGACCTAACACTAAAACTAACCCTTACGTTAACCCTAACCTAACCCTAACCCTAACAGTAACCCTAAACCTAGCCAGAACCCTAACCCTAACCCTAACCCTAACCCTAACCCTATCCCTTACCGAAAAACTAAACCTAACCCTTACCCTAGATCTAACCCTAACCCTTTCCCTAACCCTTTCCCTAACCCTAACCCTAGGCTCAACCCTAACCCTAACCCTAACCCTAATCTATTCTTAAAATATATATATCTAATCATTATTGTGAGTGTAAGTCTAATTCTATCACTAACTCATACCCCCTAACTCTACAACTAACCCTAATCCTAGCCCTACCCTAACTCTAACCTAACCCTAGCCCTAACCCTAGACATAACCCTAATGCGAACCCTAAACCTAGACCAAACCATAACCATAACCCTAACCCTAACCCTAACCATAACCCTAACCCTTATCTATTCTTAAAGTCTATATCTTATCATAATTGAAAGTGTGTTTCTAATTCTAAAATTAACAATAACCCTTACTCTACAACTAACCATAACCCTAGACCTAACACTAAAACTAACCCTTACGCAAACCCTAACCTAACCCTAACCCTAACCCCACCCCTACCCCTACCCCTACCCCAAACCCTAATGTAACCAGGTCTTAAACCGGAGTCTTGGCATAATAATTATTATCTTAAAGTCAACCGATTCTTGAGATAAATGTTTTAAGTTAATTAATCAAAGTTACAATAGTTACAATAAGGGATCAAATGCACAAAACTATAGAAGAAGAGTTATTTTCCCCCCTGATGAATAAAAACTATTCGAAACTATTACCGCATGGATGTTTAGTTGCCTAGCCGAGTCAATTACCATCCATAGGGTAAGAAACATAAATATCCCCTCCAACGGGATTTCATTAACTATGAGGATACTAAACTTATGATGACTGCTATGTTGTCATGTTTACACTTTATAGAGCGCGCGGTCGGCAGACGGTTGCTGCTGATCAGACAGCCAATATAGAGAGACCCATTCATTGACTCAACAGTGAGTGAGAAAAAACTGAGACCTGTTCGGTTACGTAAAAAGGGAATGGTAACAGTTGATAAGCTGCCCCTTAGAAAGGCTGTTAACGGCTGTTAACCGGTGCAGGGAGGGATGATAAAGCACGCTTAGCATTACTATTACCTCCTGGATCTCTGAGTTTTCTTGCATTATTTGTTTTGCACAAATTGTAGCTCTTATTTGTATTGAATTTGTGTTGTGAATTTTTACTACCTCAAATAGCAATAATCATTAATACTTGAAATTGTTTTTGTTTAAAATGGACGAACATGGATGTAAGAGCGCTTAAGGATATGTTTATAGTTCACTATTATAAACAATTGGATCTGATACTTGATACATTATTGTCGTGCGACTGAATCTTGAGAACATGATTTGAACCAGTTGATATATAGTGGAATGTTATTGATTGGTGATTATTCATGTGACAGACACAATATGAATGTAATGAGCTTTTGGATTTCCTCTGGCCAATCCATAGGTCAGGTTTTTTTTTGTGTGCCAGATTCATTCCAATGATGCACATGGATCGGAAGTCACGCCCGACCTGGAGTTGAAGCCTTCCGGTTGAATCGGGATTGGATGTTCGCACTCTGGACCCACGAAAGATTCCCAGCATATGCTGGGTGGCGAGCAACGGACCCACGAGCATGCGCAGTCTCACTTTCCCTCCCTCACGAATGGTGTGGTAGGATCCACGAGCACTGGCGTACTGATACTGTTACGAAACTGATTTAACTAAAAAGGAAAAAAAGGGCCCCAACGAACAAGACTATTTTTGGAACTGGGTTTTATTTCTCTTGTTTTAAGGGAAATTTATGCCGGCTTTATTATTTTCTTATTTCTTCATGTATATTCCCTGACCCAAATTGTTACACTGTTGTTATTTTTCCTGTTGATAAACAAAGAGTGATCACAATAACTCAAATTACTGTCTCCTGTCCTTATTGATGTCAGACCACTGGCTCTTAAAGATTTAGCATCTTCTGTTACTGGTCCAATTGCTGTTAAAGATAACTAATTACCTGTTACCCTGTTGATAAACCTTAACGAAGGGTAACACTAACACTAGACCTAACCCTAACCCTAACCCTAAACCTATCCCTAACGATAACCCTAGACCTAACCCGAAGCCTAATCCTAAACCTAACCCTAACCTTAACCCTAACCTTAACCTTAACCTTAAGCTTAAGCTTAACCTTAACCTTAACCTTAACCCTAAGCCTAAGCCTAAGCTAAGCATAACCCTAACCCTAGCCCTAGCCCTAACACTAAACCTAACACTAACGATAAACCTAACCCTTACCCTAATCCTAATCCTTTCCCTCAACCTAACCCTTGTCTATTTTTAAAGTCAATATCTAACCATAACTGTAAGTTTAAATCTAATTCTACACCCAACCCTAAACCTAACCCTAACACAAACCCCTACCCTAAGCCTTACCCTAACCCTAACCCTTACCCTAACCTCAGACAAAACCCTAACACTAACCCTAACCCTAACTCTAACCCTAAACCTAGATCTAACCAAAACCATAACCATAACCATAACTTTAACCCTAACCCTAACCCTAATCTATTCTTAAAGTCTATATCTAATCATAACTTAAAGTTTATTTTTAATTCTAAAACTAACAATAACCCTTACTCTAGAACTAACCCTAGACATAACACTAAAACTAACCGTTACGCTAACCCTAAACTAACCCTAACCCTACACATAACCCTAACCCTATCCCTAACCCTAAAACTATACCTAACCAAAACCCTAATCCTAACCCTAATCTATTCTTAAAGTCTATATCTAATCATACCTGAAAGTGTATTTCTAATTCTTAAACTAACAATAACCCTTACTCTACAACCAAACATAACCCTAGACCTAACACTAAAACTAACCCTTACGTTAACCCTAACCTAACCCTAACCCTAACAGTAACCCTAAACCTAGCCAGAACCCTAACCCTAACCCTAACCCTAACCCTAACCCTATCCCTTACCGAAAAACTAAACCTAACCCTTACCCTAGATCTAACCCTAACCCTTTCCCTAACCCTTTCCCTAACCCTAACCCTAGGCTCAACCCTAACCCTAACCCTAACCCTAATCTATTCTTAAAATATATATATCTAATCATTATTGTGAGTGTAAGTCTAATTCTATCACTAACTCATACCCCCTAACTCTACAACTAACCCTAATCCTAGCCCTACCCTAACTCTAACCTAACCCTAGCCCTAACCCTAGACATAACCCTAATGCGAACCCTAAACCTAGACCAAACCATAACCATAACCCTAACCCTAACCCTAACCATAACCCTAACCCTTATCTATTCTTAAAGTCTATATCTTATCATAATTGAAAGTGTGTTTCTAATTCTAAAATTAACAATAACCCTTACTCTACAACTAACCATAACCCTAGACCTAACACTAAAACTAACCCTTACGCAAACCCTAACCTAACCCTAACCCTAACCCCACCCCTACCCCTACCCCTACCCCAAACCCTAATGTAACCAGGTCTTAAACCGGAGTCTTGGCATAATAATTATTATCTTAAAGTCAACCGATTCTTGAGATAAATGTTTTAAGTTAATTAATCAAAGTTACAATAGTTACAATAAGGGATCAAATGCACAAAACTATAGAAGAAGAGTTATTTTCCCCCCTGATGAATAAAAACTATTCGAAACTATTACCGCATGGATGTTTAGTTGCCTAGCCGAGTCAATTACCATCCATAGGGTAAGAAACATAAATATCCCCTCCAACGGGATTTCATTAACTATGAGGATACTAAACTTATGATGACTGCTATGTTGTCATGTTTACACTTTATAGAGCGCGCGGTCGGCAGACGGTTGCTGCTGATCAGACAGCCAATATAGAGAGACCCATTCATTGACTCAACAGTGAGTGAGAAAAAACTGAGACCTGTTCGGTTACGTAAAAAGGGAATGGTAACAGTTGATAAGCTGCCCCTTAGAAAGGCTGTTAACGGCTGTTAACCGGTGCAGGGAGGGATGATAAAGCACGCTTAGCATTACTATTACCTCCTGGATCTCTGAGTTTTCTTGCATTATTTGTTTTGCACAAATTGTAGCTCTTATTTGTATTGAATTTGTGTTGTGAATTTTTACTACCTCAAATAGCAATAATCATTAATACTTGAAATTGTTTTTGTTTAAAATGGACGAACATGGATGTAAGAGCGCTTAAGGATATGTTTATAGTTCACTATTATAAACAATTGGATCTGATACTTGATACATTATTGTCGTGCGACTGAATCTTGAGAACATGATTTGAACCAGTTGATATATAGTGGAATGTTATTGATTGGTGATTATTCATGTGACAGACACAATATGAATGTAATGAGCTTTTGGATTTCCTCTGGCCAATCCATAGGTCAGGTTTTTTTTTGTGTGCCAGATTCATTCCAATGATGCACATGGATCGGAAGTCACGCCCGACCTGGAGTTGAAGCCTTCCGGTTGAATCGGGATTGGATGTTCGCACTCTGGACCCACGAAAGATTCCCAGCATATGCTGGGTGGCGAGCAACGGACCCACGAGCATGCGCAGTCTCACTTTCCCTCCCTCACGAATGGTGTGGTAGGATCCACGAGCACTGGCGTACTGATACTGTTACGAAACTGATTTAACTAAAAAGGAAAAAAAGGGCCCCAACGAACAAGACTATTTTTGGAACTGGGTTTTATTTCTCTTGTTTTAAGGGAAATTTATGCCGGCTTTATTATTTTCTTATTTCTTCATGTATATTCCCTGACCCAAATTGTTACACTGTTGTTATTTTTCCTGTTGATAAACAAAGAGTGATCACAATAACTCAAATTACTGTCTCCTGTCCTTATTGATGTCAGACCACTGGCTCTTAAAGATTTAGCATCTTCTGTTACTGGTCCAATTGCTGTTAAAGATAACTAATTACCTGTTACCCTGTTGATAAACCTTAACGAAGGGTAACACTAACACTAGACCTAACCCTAACCCTAACCCTAAACCTATCCCTAACGATAACCCTAGACCTAACCCGAAGCCTAATCCTAAACCTAACCCTAACCTTAACCCTAACCTTAACCTTAACCTTAAGCTTAAGCTTAACCTTAACCTTAACCTTAACCCTAAGCCTAAGCCTAAGCTAAGCATAACCCTAACCCTAGCCCTAGCCCTAACACTAAACCTAACACTAACGATAAACCTAACCCTTACCCTAATCCTAATCCTTTCCCTCAACCTAACCCTTGTCTATTTTTAAAGTCAATATCTAACCATAACTGTAAGTTTAAATCTAATTCTACACCCAACCCTAAACCTAACCCTAACACAAACCCCTACCCTAAGCCTTACCCTAACCCTAACCCTTACCCTAACCTCAGACAAAACCCTAACACTAACCCTAACCCTAACTCTAACCCTAAACCTAGATCTAACCAAAACCATAACCATAACCATAACTTTAACCCTAACCCTAACCCTAATCTATTCTTAAAGTCTATATCTAATCATAACTTAAAGTTTATTTTTAATTCTAAAACTAACAATAACCCTTACTCTAGAACTAACCCTAGACATAACACTAAAACTAACCGTTACGCTAACCCTAAACTAACCCTAACCCTACACATAACCCTAACCCTATCCCTAACCCTAAAACTATACCTAACCAAAACCCTAATCCTAACCCTAATCTATTCTTAAAGTCTATATCTAATCATACCTGAAAGTGTATTTCTAATTCTTAAACTAACAATAACCCTTACTCTACAACCAAACATAACCCTAGACCTAACACTAAAACTAACCCTTACGTTAACCCTAACCTAACCCTAACCCTAACAGTAACCCTAAACCTAGCCAGAACCCTAACCCTAACCCTAACCCTAACCCTAACCCTATCCCTTACCGAAAAACTAAACCTAACCCTTACCCTAGATCTAACCCTAACCCTTTCCCTAACCCTTTCCCTAACCCTAACCCTAGGCTCAACCCTGACCCTAACCCTAACCCTAACCCCAAACCTAACCCTGACCCTAACCCTTACCCTAACCCTAACCCTAGCCCTAACCCTAACCCTAACCCTAGACCTAACCGAAGTCCTAAAGCTAACCCTAACCTCAATCTATTCTTAAAGTCAATATCTAATCATACCTGTAAGTGTAAATCTAATTCTAACACTAACTATAAATCTTACTCTACAACTAACCCTAACCCTAACCATAATCTATTCTTAAAGTTAATATCTTATCATAACTGTAAGTGTAAATCTCATTTTAACACTAGCAATAACCCTTACTCTATACCTAAACCTAGCCCTAGACCTAACACTAACACTAATCTTAACCCTAACACGATAACTGACCCTACGCCTAAGCCTAACTCTAACCTTAACCCTGCCCCTAACCCTAACTCTAAACCCTAACCCTAACCCTAATCTATTCTTAAAGTCTATATCTAATCATAACTGTAAGTATAAATCTAATTCTAACACTAGAAATAACCCTTACTCTACAACATACACTAACCCTAACCCTAGAACTAACCCTAACACTAATCTTAATCCTAAACCTAACCCTGAGTTTAACCTTAACCCTAACCCTAATACTAACCCTAACACTAACCATAACCATAACCATAACCATAACCATAACCATAACCATAACCATAACCGTAACCATAACCATAACCATAACCCTAGACATTACCCTAGACATAACCCTAACCCTAACCCAAACCCTAAACCTAACCCCAAACCTAAACCTAACCCTGACCCTAACCCTAACCCTAACCCTAACTCTAACCCTAACCCTAACCCTTACCCTACAACTAAACCTAACCCTAACCCTAGATCTAACACTAACCCTAACCCTAATCTATTCTTAAAGTCTATATCTAATCATAACTGTAAGTATAAAACTTATTCAAACACTAACAATAACCCTTACTCTACAACTCACCCTAACCCTAACCTTAGACCTAACCCTAACCTTAGACCTAACCCTAAACCCTAACCCCAAATCTAAACCTAACCCTAAACCTAACCCAAACCCTAACCCTAGACCTAACCGAAGTCCTACCCCTAACCCTAACCTCAATCTATTCTTAAACTCAATATCTAATCATAACTGTAAGTGTAAATCTAATTCTAACACTAACTATAACCCTTACTCTACAACTAACCCTAACCCTAATCTATTCTTAAAGTCTATATCTAATAAAAACTGTAAGTATAAATCTAATTCTAACCTTAGACCTAACCCTAACACTAATCTTAACACTAACCCTCAGTTGAACCTTAACCCTAACCATAACTCTAACCCAACCCTAACCCTAATCCTAGACATAACCCTAACACGAACCTTAAACCTAGACCTAACCAAAATCATAACCATGACCATAACCCTAACCCTAACCCTAACCCTAACCCTAACCCTTATCTCTTCTTATATTCCATATCTTATCATAACAAAAGTGTGTTTCTAATTCTAAAACTAACAATAATCCTACAAATAACCATAACCCTAGACCTAACACTAAAACTAACCCTTACGCTAACCCTAACCTTAACCCTAACCCTAACCCTAAGCCTAACCCTAACACTAGACCTAACATAACCCTAACAGTAACCCTAGACCTAGCCGGAACCCTAACCCTAACCTTAACCCTAACCCTAACCCTAACCCTAAACCTGACCATAACACTAACCCTAACCCTAATCCTAACCCTAACCCTTACCCTAAAACTAAACCTAACCCTTACCCTAGATCTAACACTAACCCTAACCCTAACCCTAACACTAACCCTTACCCTTACCCTAACCCTTACCCTAACCCTAGGCTCAACCCTAACCCTAACCCTAATCTGTTCTTAAAATATATATATATATAATCATTACTGTGAGTGTAAGTCTAATTCTATCACTAACTCATACCCCCTAACTCTACAACTAACCCTAATCCTAACCCTACCCTAACTCTAACCCAACCCTAACCCTAACCCTAGACATAACCCTAACCCTGACCCTAAACCTAGACCAAAGCAAAACCATAACCATAACCCTAAGCCTAACCCTAACCCTAACCCTAACCCTAACCCTAACCATAACCATAACCCTAACCCTAACCCTAACCCTTATCTATTCTTAAAGTCTATATCTTATCATAACTGAAAATGAGTTTCTTATTATAAAATTAACAATAACCCTTACTCTACAACTAACCCTAACCCTAGACCTATCCCTAAAACTAACCCTTACGCTTACCCTAACCTAACCCTAACCCTAACCTTAACCCTAACACTAACCCTAACCCTAACCCTAAGCCTAACAGTAACCCTAGACCTAGACGGAACCCTAACCCTAACCCAAACCCTAAAACTAGACCTAACCAAAACCATAACCCTAACCCTAACCCTAATCCTAACCCTAACCCTAACGCTAATCTATTCTTAAAGTCTATATCTATTCATGACTGAAATTGTATTTTTAATTCTAAAACTAACTATAACCCTTTCTCTACAACTAACCCTAACCCTAACCCTAACCCTAGACCTAACACTAAAACAAACCCTAAACCTAACCCTACTGCTACCCCTAACCCTAAATATACAACCAACCTTAACCCTAGACCTAACACTAATCCTAACCCTAACCCTAACCCTAACCCTTACCATTACCCTTAACCTAACCCTTACCCTTACCCTCACCCTTACCCTTACCCTTACCCTTACCCTTACCCTTACCCTTTCCCTTTCCCTTCCCCTTTAACTAACCCTATCACTAACCCTAATCCTAAAACCGGACCTAACCAAAACCCTAACCATAACCCTAGACCTTACCCAAAGCCTAACCGTAAACCTAGCCCTAACCTTAATCTTAACCTTAACCTTAAGCTTAACCCTAACCCTAACTTTAACCCTAACCCTAACCTTAACCTTAACCTTAATCTTAACCCTAAGCCTAACCATAACCCTAACACTAATCCTAACACTAACACTAACCCTCACCTTAACCCTAACAATAACCCTTATCCTAACCCTGACCCTAACCGAAATCCTACCCCTAACCCCAATATATTCTTAAAGTCAATATCTAATCATAACTGTAACTGTAAATCTCATTCTAACACTATCAATAACCCTTACTCTAAACCTAAACCTAACCTAAGACCTAACACTAACCTTAACCCTAACACTAACCCTAAGCCTAACCCTAACCCTAAGATAACCCTAACCCTAACCCTAACCCTTACCCCAAACCTAACATTAATCCTACACCTTACCCTGACTCTAAACCTAACCCTAACCCTAACTCTGATCTATTCTTAAAGTCTATATCTAATCATAACTGTAACTGTAAATCTCATTCTAACACTACCAATAACCCTTACTCTAAAACTAACCCTAATCCTAGAACTAAAACTAAAAATCTAATCTAATCTATCCCTAAGTCTATATCTAATCATAACTGTAAGTATAAATCTAATTCTAACTCTAGCAATAACACTTATTCTACAACACACCCTAACCCTAACCCTAGACCTACCCCTAACACTAACCCTAACACTAACAATAACCTTAAACTTAACGTTCACCTTAACCTTAACCTTAACCCTAACCCTGAGCCTAACCCTAACCCTAAACCTAGACCTAACCAAAACCCTAACCCTAACCCTAACCCTTACCCTTACCCTTACCCTTACCCTTACCCTTACCCTTACCCTAACCCTAACCCTAACCCTAACCCTAACCCTAACCCTAACCCTAGACCTAATATTAAAACTAACCCCAAACCTAACCCTTACCTTAGACCTAACCCTTAACCCTAACCCTAACCCTTAACCTAGACATAACCCTAACCTTAATCCTAACCCTAAACCTAGACCTAACCAAAACCCTAAGCCGTACCCTAACCCTAACCCTAGACCTAAACTTAAATCTAACCCTAACCCAAATCCTAAGCCTAACCCTAACCTTAACCCTAACCCTAACCCTAAGCCTTTCACCAATGTATTTGTAATGTCTGTATTTTTTCATAACTGTAAATGTAAATCTAATTAGAACACTAGCAATAACACTTATTCTACAACATACCCTAACCCTAACCCTAACCCTAGACCTAGCCCTAAAATTAACCCTAACACTAACAATAACTTTAACTTTAACCTTAACCTTAACCTTAACCTTAAACCTAAACCTTAACCTTAACCTTAACCTTAACCCTAACCCTAACCCTAAACCTAAACCTAAACCTAACCGTAAGACTAGACCTAACCCTTAAAGTTACCCTAGACATAGCCTGAACCCTAAACCTAACCCTAAAACTAACCCTAACCCAAACCTTAACACTAACCCTAACCCTAACGCTAATCTATTCTTAAAATCTGTATCTAATCATTTGTGTTAGTGTGAATCTAATTCTATTACTAACTCATACCCCCTAACTCTACAACTAACCCTAATCCTAACCCTTCCCTAACCGTAACCCTAACCCTAACCCTAAC
This sequence comes from Triplophysa yarkandensis, assembly GCA_033220385.1. Lineage (NCBI taxonomy): Eukaryota > Metazoa > Chordata > Actinopteri > Cypriniformes > Nemacheilidae > Triplophysa > Triplophysa yarkandensis. The sequence continues at coordinate 16,284,809 of CM065661.1, read as the reverse complement.
CCTGAGCCGAACCTCAACCCCAACCCTAACCCTATCCTAACCCTAACCGTAAACCTAACCCTAACCCTAACCCTAACCCTAACGCAAACCCTAGACCTTACCCTAACCCTAAAACTAACTTTACCCTTAACCTTTACCTTAACCTCAACCCTAACCCTAACACTAACACTAACCCTAACCTTATCCCTAACCCTAACTCTAACCCTAAACCTAACCCTAGACATAACCCTAACCCCAATTCTAGACCTAACCAAAACCCTAACCCTAATCTATTCTTAAAGTCTATATCTAATCATAACTGTAAGTATATTTCTAATTCGAACACTAACAATAACCCTTATTCTCCATCTAACCCTAACCATAACCCTAACACTTACCCTAACCCTAACACTAACCTTAACCCTAACCCTAACCCTAACCCTAACCCTGAGACTAACCTTAACCTTAACCCTTACCCGAACTCTAACCCTAACCCTAACCCTAACCCTAAACCTAAAGCTAATCCTAGACCTAATCCTAGACATAACCCTAACCCTAACCCTAAACCTTAACCTAGACCTAAGCAAAACCATAACCCTAACCGTTACCCTAACCCTAACCCTAACCCTAAACCTAACCCTAACCTTGGACATAACCCTAATATATTCTTAAAGTCTATATCTAATCATGACTAAAAGTGTATTTCTAATTCTAAAACTAACAATAACCCTTACTCTACCACTAACTGTAACCCTAAGCCTAGACCTAACAATAAAACAAACCCTTACGCAAACCCTAACCCTAACCCTAAATTTAACCCTAACCATAACCCTAACCCAAACCCAAACCTTAACCTAAACCTTAACCTTAACCTTAACCTTAACCTTAACCTTAACCTTAACCTTAACCTTAACCTTAACCTTAACCTTAACCTTAAACCTTAACCTAAACCTTAACCTTAACCTTAACCCTAACCCTAACCCTAATCCTAAACCTAAACCTAACCCTAAGACTAGACCTAACACTTAAAGTAACCCTAGACATAGCCTGAACCCTAAACCTAACCCTTAACCTAACCCTAACCCAAACCTTAACACTAACCCTAACCCTTACCCTTACACTTACCCTTACCCTTACCCTTACCCTTACCCTTACCCTTACCCTTACCCTTACTGTTACCCTTACCCTTACCCTTGCCCTTGCCCTTGCCCTTGCCCTTGCCCTTGCCCTTGCCCTTGCCCTTGCCCTTGCCCTTGCCCTTACCCTAACCCAACCCCTAATACTTACACTAGACCTAACCCTAACAATAATCCTAGACCTAACCGATAGCCTAACCCTCAACCTAACTCTTACCTTAACCCTAATTCTAAGCCTAACCCTAACCCTAATCTTAACCCTAACCCTATCACTCACGCTAAACCTTACCGTAACATTAACCTTAACAATATCCTAACCCTAAACCTAACCCTTAACCTTACCCTAACTTTAACCCTAAACCTAATCCTAGACATAACCCCAACCTTATACCTAACACTAACACTAACCCTAACCCTTACCCTTACCCTTACCCTTACCCTTACCCTTACCCTTACCCTTACCCTTACCATTACCCTTACCCCTACCCTTACGCTTACCCTTACCCTTACCCTTGCCCTTGCCCTTGCCCTTGCCCTTGCCCTAACCCTAACCCTAACCCTAACCCTAACCCTAACCCTAACCCTAACCCTACCCCTAATACTTACACTAGACCTAACCCTAACAATTATCCTAGACCTAACCAATAGGCTAACCCTCAACGTAACTCTTACCTTAACCCTAATTCTAAGTCTAACCCTAACCCTAATCTTAACCCTAACCCTAACACTCAAGCTAAACCTTACCGTAACACTAACCTTAACAATACCCTAAACCTAACCCTAAACCTAACCCTTAACCTTACCCTAACTTTAACCCTAAACCTAATCCTAGATATAACCCTAACCCTAACCTTATACCTAACACTAACACTAACCCTAACCCTTACCCTTACGCTTACCCTTACCCTTCCCTTTACGCTTACGCTTACCTTTACCCTTACCCTTGCCCTTGCCCTTGCCCTTGCCCTTGCCCTAACCCTATCCCTAATCCTTAAACTAGACCTAACCCTAACAATAACCCTAAACCTAACCCATAGCCTAACCCCTAGCCTAACCCTAACCCTAACACTAACCTTAACCCTAACCCTAACCCTAAACCTAAACCTAACCCTAACCCTAACCCTAACCCTTACCCTAACTCTAACCCTAAATTTAACCCTAAACCTAACCCTAACCTTAACCCAAGCTTTACCCTTACCCTAACCGTAACCCTAACCCTAAGCCTGACACTAACGCTAAACCTAACACTAATCATAAACCTTTTCCTCACCCTAACACTAACCCTAACCCTAACCCTTACCTAACCCTAATCTTTTCGTTAAAGTCTATATCTAATCACAACTGTAAGTTTAAAAGTAATTCTAAAAGTACCAATAACCCTTACTCTAAAACTAACCCTAATCCCAACCAGAAACCTAATCTATTCTTAAACTATATATCTAATCATAACTGCAAGTGTATATATAATTCTAACACTAGCAATAACCCTTACTTTAAAACTAATCCTAACCCTAAACCTAGGCATAACCCTAAACATAACACTAACCCTAGACATAACCCTAACTCTAATCCTAACCCTAAATATAACCCTTACCCTAACTTTAACCCTAAACCTAACACTAGATATAACCCTAACCCTAACCCTATTTCTAGACCTAACACTAAAACGTCTGGGTTACTGTTGTAACCCCGGTTCCCTGATGGAGGGAACGAGACGTTGTGTCGAAGAACGACAGTATGGGGTTCGCTCTTGAGAACCAATCGACTCTGACTTTGTTTAAAAGGCCAATGAAATTTGGCGAATGAAATTTGCATGCCATGCCCCGCCCCGGACATCCGGGTATAAAAGGGGAGACGGCGTGCTCATTCATTACCTTTTGTGCTGAGGAACGTAAGGATGACTCACGATCGCTGCAGCGAGTAGCACAGCGACGTGGCACGAAAGGACACAACGTCTCGTTCCCTCCATCAGGGAACCGGGGTTACAACAGTAACCCAGACGTTCCCTTTCTGTCGGTCTCTCGACGTTGTGTCGAAGAACGACAGTATGGGGTTCCTATGTAACACGCCACGTCGCTGTGCTGCGTCACGATCTCTAGCGGAGCGACCCTGACAGGCTCGAGCGGGTCCAACGGTCTGTGCTTCTACGCGAGAGCGTAACCTTCCAGTGGGGAAATGGTAACACGTCCCAGAGCTTTTTGACAAAAAGGTGAGAGGTAACTTACCACCGGTCTCCACGGGCGACGGCCTTCCTATCTCTACAGCGAGATAGCCGCTCGACCGTGAACTGCACTGAGAAACGCGGCCCCTTCAAGGAGGGAGTGCGTTTCGGAGGCCACATCCTACCGTAGGGAGGTTAACATGTGGAGATGTACCAATGGTCTCACCTGATAAGGGCAGAACTCATGGAAAAAAATTAGTGTGCATTGCTACCTGTATTTTGGGAGCACCACGTGAGGGAGATCACACATTCACCTAATGGGGAATTCTGGTGAAGGAATTACATCATACGGGGCCACCCCTGAGGGGGGGAGCCACTACGTACGGAGCACTGGCTGAAGAAAGGGGCTCACCTGAAAAGGGGCAGCTCACTCCGATGTTCAGCCTGGTTACAAGGTCCGCTCCGCCCGGCCTGTTACCATGGAGGTGCTGAGTGATGGAATTAGGTTACCTATACTCGCCTGTAGGGGAAGTAGAGAGGTAGATTAGAGCACTGAACTCACCTGAAAAGGGAAGAAGGCTCTTTCGCAGGCGTACGCCCGGCCAGTGGCTAGTTCTACCTGCGTAAAACCCGAGCTGATACTGGTTCCACCCTGAGGTTATAAAACCTTGCAAAGGTGTTGGACGTAGCCCAACCCGCAGCTGTGCAGATGTCTGCCAGAGAGGCGCCCTGAGCCAAAGCCCACGAGGAGGCTACACCCCTAGTAGAGTGAGCCCTCACTGCGAGCGGGCATGGCAGGTTCTGGCATCGGTAAGCCATGGAAATGGCATCCACGATCCAGTGTGCCAATCTCTGTTTGGAGACAGCTCTCCCTCTTTGCTGACCTCCATAACAGACAAAAAGCTGCTCAGAGCTCCTGAAGCTCTGCGTGCGTTCCAGGTAGAAGCATAACGCTCGTACCGGACACAGCACTGAAGGAGTTGGGTCTTCCTCCCCTGTGGGGAGCGCCTGCAGGTTCACTACCTGATCCCGAAAGGGGGTGGTAGGAACTTTGGGCACGTAGCCGGGTCGGGGTCTCAGGATAACGTGAGAGTTATTCGGCCCGAACTGTAGGCACTCGTCGGACATGGAGAGTGCATGTAGGTCCCCTACCCTCTTGATAGAGGCGAGCGCTACTAGGAGTGCTGTCTTCCCCGTGAGACGAGGAAGGTCAGACTCTACTAGGGGCTCGAAAGGAGTCTCGGAAAGGCCCGCTAGGACCACATCGAGATCCCAAGAGGGTATGGAGCGCGGACGCGGGGGATTAACCCGCCTCGCACCCCTGAGGAACCTTGTGACCAGGCTGTGCTGTCCGAGAGACTTACCCTCCACCAGCTCATGGTGTGCGGCAATCGCGGCAACATATACCCTGAGCGTAGATGGCGAAAGGCTGTCCTCTAGTTTCTCCTGGAGAAAGGACAGCACTGCACTGATCGCACATGCTCCGGGCTCTTCACCATGTGAAGAGCACCAGGACGAGAAGATGTGCCACTTTGCAGCGTATAAACGCCTCGTGGTTGGTGCCCTCGCCTGAACAATTGTGTCCGCCACCGCCGGAGGTAATTCGTTCAGGATCTCCTCGTCCCGTCCAGGGACCAGACATGGAGGTTCCAGAGGTCTGGTCGCGGGTGCCATACCGTACCCTTCCCCTGGGACAGAAGGTCCTTCCGCATGGGGAATGGGCCAGGGGGAGCTATCGCTAGAGGTATTAGCTCTGCGAACCAAGCCTGGTTGGGCCAGTATGGCGCAATTAACAGGACCTGGTGTTCCTCGACCCTGACCTTGCACAGGACCTGTGCAAGAAGGCTCACTGGGGGGAAGGCGTACTTCCACTTGTCCCGGGGCCAGCTGTGCGCTAGGGCATCCGTGCCGAGGGAACCCTCGGTCAAGGAGTACCACAGGGGGCAATGGGTGTTGTCTGGTGAGGCAAACAGGTCCACCTGTGCCTGACCAAACATTTCCCATATCAGCCGGATCGTCCCAGGATGGAGTCGCCATTCTCCTCGAGGCGGCGTCTGACGAGAGAGCGCGTCGGCTGTCTGATTCAGGTAGCCTGGGAGAAATACGGCTCGCAGAGATCTTATTTTCTGCTGACTCCAGAGGAGGAGGCGTCTGGCAAGTTGTGACAAGCGGCGCGAGCGCATCCCGCCTTGGCGGTTGATGTACGCTATCGCGGCCCCTCTGTCGGAGCGGATCAGCACATGCTTGCCTCTCACTAGAGGTAGAAACCTCCTGAGGGCGAGCATGACCGCTAACAACTCCAGGCAGTTGATATGCCAGTACAGTCGGGGACCCGTCCATCAACCCGAAGCTGTATGCCCGTTGCACACTGCTCCCCAGCCCAACAGGGAGGCGTCCGTTGTCACCACAACGCGCCTCGAAACCTGTCCGAGGGGTACTCCCGCTCGTAAAAAGGTCCCGGAGGACCATGGGGCCAGGGTGCTCCGACACTGAGGCGTGATGGCAATCCGCCTGGTGTCTGTGCGCCACGCGCTCCTCGGAACCCGACTCTGAAGCCAATGCTGAAGTGGTCGCATGTGCATCAACCCGAGTGGGATAACCCCAGTCGTGGATGCCATATGCCCCAGGAGCCTCTGAAAATATTTCAGGGAGACCACTGGACGCCTGAGCTTGCTCAGGCTTCGCAGCAAGGCTTGGGCACGCTCTTCCGTGAGTCGTGCCAACATGGTGACAGAGTCTAGTTCCATACCGAGATAAGAGATGCTCTGCACTGGGGCGAGCTTGCTCTTCTCCCGGTTGACCTGTAAACCCAATCGGTTTAGGTGCTGAAGCACCATGTCCCTGTGTGTACATACTAGATCTCGCGAGTGAGCCAAGATAAGCCAGTCGTCGAGATAGTTTAGTACACGCACGCCCTGCTCTCTGAGGGGGGATAGTGCGGCTTCCGCGACTTTCGTGAAGACGCGGGGAGATAGGGACAGCCCGAAGGGCAGGACTTTGTACTGGTACGCCCGACCTTCGAAGGCGAACCGTAGGAACGGTCTGTGCCGAGGAAGTATCGAGACGTGAAAGTACGCGTCCTTCAGGTCGATCGCCACGAACCAATCCTCGTGTCTGACAGACTCGAGGATGCGCTTCTGTGTTAGCATTCTGAACGGAAGTCTGTATAGACACCTGTTCAGTGAACGCAGGTCCAGAATTGGGCGCAGCCCTCCACCTCTCTTGGGGACAATGAAGTACGGGCTGTAGAAGCCCGACGACATCTCGGCCATGGGAACGGGTTCGATCGCTTCTTTTGCCAAAAGAGTCGCCACCTCTGCCCGAAGAACGGCGGAATCCTTCCCTCGTACCGAGGTCTGAAGGATTCCCCGAAATTTGGGAGGGTGTCTGGCGAACTGGATCGCATAGCCGAGACGGATCGTTCGGTCTAGCCACCGCCCCGGTCTGCCTAGCATGGACCATGCGTGCAGTCGTTGGGCCAGCGGGACCAGAGGAACGATCTCCTTCACCATCTCCATGGAGGGGGGTTCTGTGGCTCTCAGGACAGCCGCTCTGCCTGGGGACGGATCCCCTAGGGGCTTGCTGTCCCGAGTACTTACCTGCCTGTGGGATTTGCAGTGTAGCACACCGTCTATTTGAGAGAGTGTCTGACTGCAATTCCGCCGATGTGACGCAACGTCTAGTCGTGACGCAGTGTTGGGTCGGGTTGACGCAACGTGGGGTCGGACTGACGAAACGTCTTGCAACCGTACACCGTCGCTCGGAGAGTGATAGCGGTTGAGTTTTAAAACCAGAGGAGGAAACAGCTCTTTTTGAGAGGAAGTGGGCGCCAGGCCCTGAAAAGGGCCCGGCACGAGTTGGGACGTGGCAGGATCGTCCCGCACCGGCCACTTTGGAGATGGAATGTCCTGGGCCGGGCATGGTGGTGTCTCCTCCGCTGGTTGCCTCCCGTCAGGTCCGCTTCCCGCGCTTCCTGCGGGGTGGTTGCTGACAGGGAGGAGTCGCTCTCCTCCGGGTCGCCGATCTCCGGGTCGCCGCCTCAGGGGGAGATACAACCGGAGTGGTCGGTTGGGAGGGGCGAGGTCGTTTGGGAGCGGACGATGCACGGAGCCTAGACGGCACGGGGGCGGCCTGGCTGTGGCGAGGGAGGATATGCTTGATAGCCTCCGTCTGCTTCTGCACGGCGGAAAACTGCTCAGAGAAGCTCTCCACCGTGTCTCCAAACAACCCACCCTGCGCAATGGGGGCATCGAGAAAGCAGGCTTTCTCGGCCTCACACATTTGCGCAAGGTTCAGCCAGAGGTGTCTCTCTTGGACCACCAAAGTGGACATCGTCCGACCCAGGGCACGCGCCGTAACCTTCGTGGCCCGGAGGGCCAGGTCAGTCGCAGTGCGCAGCTCCTGCAGAACTGCGGGGTCAGAACTTCCCTCGTCTAGCTCCTTAAGAGCCTTAGCCTGGTGGACCTGCAGGATGGCCATGGCATGGAGCGAGGAAGCAGCCTGTCCAGCGGCAGCGTAAGCTCTCGACCCGAGGGCCGAAGAGGTCTTACACGCCTTGGATGGAAGTTTCGGCTGACCCCTCCAGGTAGAAGCGGTCTGAGGGCACAAGTGCACCGCAACAGCCCGCTCCACCTGGGGTATGTCAACGTAACCCCTTGCTGCCCCCCCATCGAGGGAAGTGAGGGTGGAAGAACCCGTCTGCCGTGTACGCGCCGAAAGCGGCGCATTCCACGACTTCGTGATCTCTTCGTGCACTTCCGGAAAAAATGGCACCGGGATCGGGCGTGGCTTTGAACCCCGCCCGGATCCCAGGTACCATGCGTCCAGCCGCGAACGTTGGGGTGACGGCGGGGCCGTACACTGAAGCCCAATGCTCACGGCGGCCCGGGAAAGCATGGCCGCCATCTCAGGATCCGAATCATCCCGGGACTTACCTGCCAGAGGCGGAAGCTCCAGGATGTCCTCCGAATCCGAGGCTAGCAGGTCACCCTCCGATGCTGCGACAGACAGCTCGTCCTCATCCCGGGAGGAAGCGAGAGACAGCGTACCGTCTCTCGCTGATGGGGTAGACGAGCGTGCCGAGGTATGGATGCTCCGCGAGCCAGAGGCTGACGGGGTGACATCCATAGAGCCCTCGTAATCACGGACGCCGCTCCTCGAGACCGCCGACCGTGCCGTAGCCGCAACCAACGATCCACAAGGAGCTGACGAAATGGTGGCTCGCTCTCCAAGGAAAGAAGCCACCCGTAACCGCAACGTCTTGATCGACATCTGCTCGCAATGCGGGCAGGTCGGTCCCATAAATGCCACCTCAGCGTGCTGGAGACCCAAACACACGAGGCAGGCATCATGTGTGTCCCCATCTAGGACAAGCTTGCCGCAACCAAGGGAACAGCTATGCGCCATGAGGCAACACGCTGTTAGAATTTGCTCTTTTAAGAAAAAGAAGACACTCTCTGTCTTCTGCTGGACGCTCAGGGGAGTCGAAGACGTCCGCTGCAAACCGCGTCGTGACACCAGCAGGAAGATGATCGCCAGAAGTCGATTCTTGCTTCAGACTCGAAGTCATCCGCCAGGTTCCGAAGAACAAAAGGTAATGAATGAGCACGCCGTCTCCCCTTTTATACCCGGATGTCCGGGGCGGGGCATGGCATGCAAATTTCATTCGCCAAATTTCATTGGCCTTTTAAACAAAGTCAGAGTCGATTGGTTCTCAAGAGCGAACCCCATACTGTCGTTCTTCGACACAACGTCGAGAGACCAACAGAAAGGGAACTACCGATTACACTAACCCTACCGCTAAATCTAACCCTAAAACTAGACCTAACCCTATCACTCACAGTAAACCTAGACCTATCCAAAAGCCTAACCCTAACCTTAACCTTAACCCTAACCCTTAGCCTAACCCTAACCGTAACCGTAACCCTAACCCTAACCCTAACCATAACCCTAACCCTAACCCTAACCTTAGACCTAACACTAACACTAAAACTAACCCTAACCCTAACCCTGACCCTAACCCTTACTCTTACGCCTACCCTTATGCTTACCTTTACACTTACCCTAACCCTTGCCCTTGCCCTTGCCCTTGCCCGAAACCTAACCAGAACGCTAACCCTAACCCTAACCCTAACCCTAACCCTAGACCTAACCCATAGCCTAACCCTAAACCTATCTCTAACCTTAACCTTAACCTTAACCTTAACCATAAGCCTAAGCCTAACCCTAACCCTAACACTAACCCTAACCTTAACCTTAACCTTAACCTTAACCCTAACCCTAACCCTAAGCCTAACCCTAACCCTAATCCTAACATTCATGCTAAGCCTAGCCCTGACACTAACCTTAACCTTAACCCTAACCCTAACATTAACCCTAACCCTAACCCTAACCCTAAACCTAACCCTTACCCTTACCCTTACCCTAACTCTAACCCTAACCCTAAACCTAAACGTAGACATAACCCTAACCCTAACCCTAATCCGAGACCTAACACTAAAACTAATCGTTAGACTAACCTTACCCCTAAATCTAACCCTAACACTAGACCTAACCCTCACCCTAACAGTATCCCTAGACCTAACCGAAAGCCTAACCCTAACCCTAACCCTAACCCTAACCCTTACCCTTACCCTTACCCTTACCCTTACCCTTACCCTAACCCTAATCCTAATCCTAATCCTAATCCTAATCCTAATCCTTACCCTAACCCTAACCCTAACCCTAACCCTAATCTATTCTTAAAATCTATATCTAATCATTTCTGTAAGTGTGAATCTAATTCTATTACTAACTCATACCCCTTTACTATACAACTAACCCTAATCCTAACCCTACCCTAACCGTAACCGTAACCCTAACCCTAACCCTACCCTGACCCTGACCCCAACCCTAACCCTATCCTAACCCTAACCGTAAACCTAACCCTAAACCTAACCCTAACCCTAGACCTTACCCTAACCCTGACACAAACTTTAACCTTAACCTTAACCTCAACCATAACCCTAACCCTAACGCTAATCCTTACAGTAGACCTAACCCTAACACTAACCTTAACCCTAACCCTAACCCTAATCCTAACCCTTGCCCTTACCATAACTCTTAGCCTAACCCTAATCCTAAAACTCATGCTAAGCCTAACCCTGACATTAACCTTAACCTTAACCCTAACCCTAACCCTAACCTTAACCCTTACCCTAACCCTAACCCTAACCCTAACCCTAACCCTAAACCTAACCCTTACCCTAACTCTAACCCTAAACCTAACCCTAGACATAACCCTAACCCTAATTCTAGACCTAACACTAAAACTAACCGTTACACTAATCCTACCCCTAAATCTAACCCTAACACTAGACCTAACCCTAAGCCTAAAAGTAACCCTAGACCTAACCGAAAGGTTAACCCTATCTTAAACCCTAACCCTTACCCTTACCCTTACCCTAACCCTAACCCTAACCCTAACCCTAACCCTAATCTATTCTTAAAATCTATATCTAATCATTTCTGTTAGTGTGTATCTAATTCTATTACTAAATCATACCCCCTAACTCTACAACTAACCCTAACCCTAATCCTAACCCTACCCTAACCGTAACCCTAGCCCTAACCCTAACCCTAACCCTAACCCTAACCCTAACCCTAACCCTAACCCTAACCCTGAGCCTAACCTCAAACCCAACCCTAACCCTATCCTAACCCTAACCGTAAACCTAACCCTAACCCTAACCCTAACCCTAACGCAAACCCTAGACCTTACCCTAACCCTAACACTAACTTTAACCTTAACCTTTACCTTAACCTCAACCCTAACCCTAACACTAACCCTAACACTAACCTTATCCCTAACCATAACTCTAACCCTAAACCTAACCCTAGACATAACCCTATCCCCAATTCTAGACCTAACCAAAACCCTAACCCTAATCTATTCTTAAAGTCTATATCTAATCATAACTGTACCTATCTCTTACCTTAACCCTAAGCCTAAGCCTAACCCTAATCCTAATCTTAACTCTAACCCTAACACTCCCGCTAAACCTTACCGTAACACTAACATTAACAATACCCTAACCCTAACCCTAAACCTAACCCTTAACCTTACCCTAACTTTAACCCTAAACCTAATCCTAGACATAACCCTAACCCTAACCTTACACCTAAGACTAACACTAACCCTAACCCTTACCCTTACCCTTACCCTTACCCTAACCCTAACCCTAACCCTAACCCTAACCCTAACCCTTACCCTTACCGTAACCCTAACCCCAATCCTTACCCTAGCCCTAACCCTAACCCTAACCCTAAGCCTAATCTATTCTTAAAATCTATATCTAAACATTTCTGTAAGTGTGAATTTAATTCTATTACTAAATCATACCCCCTAACTCTACAACTAACCCTAATCTTAACCCTACCCCAACCTTAACCCTAACCCTAAACCTAAACATAACCCTAAGACAAGACCTAACCCTTAAAGTAACCCTAGACATAGCTTGAACCCTAAACCTAACCCTAACCCTAACCCTAACCCAAACCCAAACCCAAACCCAAACCCAAACCCAAACCCTAACAGTAACCTGAACCCTTACAGATAACCTTACCCTTGCCCTTGCCCTTGCTCTTGTCCTTGCCATTGCCCTTGCCCTAGCCCTAACCCTAACCCTAACCCTAACCCTAAACCTACCCCTAAACCGAACACTACACCTAACCCTAATAATATCCCTGGACCTAACCGATAGCCTAACCCTCAACCTAACTCTTACCTTAACCTTAACCCTAAGCCTAACCCTAACCCTAATCTTAACCCTAACCCTAACCCTAACACTCACGCTAAACCTAACCCTAACACTAACCTTAACCCTAATCCTAACCCTAAACCTAACCCTTACACTTACCCTAACTTTAACCCTAAACCTAACACTAGATATAACCCTATCCCTAACCCTATTTCTAGACCTAACACTAAAACTACAGATTACACTAACCCTACCCCTAAATCTAACCCTAAAACTAAACCTAACCCTATCGCTAACAGTAAACCTAGACCTATCCAAAATCTAACACTAACGTTAACCTTAACCCTAACCCTTAGCCTAACCCTAACCCATAACCCTAACCGTAACCGTAACCGTAACCGTAACCGTAACCGTAACCGTAACCGTAACCGTAACCGTAACCGTAACCGTAACCCTAACCCTAACCCTAACCCTAACCCTAACCTCAGACCTAACACTAACACTAACCCTAACCCTAACCCTTACCCTTAGGCTTACCCTTACGCTTACCCTTACACTTACCCTTACCCTTGCCCTTGCCCTTGCCCTTGCCCTTGCCCTAACGCTAATCCTAACCTTAAACTTAACCCTAAGCCTAAGCCTAACCCATACCTAACACTAACCCTTACCCTAACCCTAACCCTAATCCTTACCCTAACCCTAACCCTAACCCTAACCCTAACCCTAACCCTAACCTTAATATATTCTTAAAATCTATATCTAATCATTTCTGTAAGTGTGAATCTAATTCTATTCCTAACTCATACCCCCTTACTATACAACTAACCCTAATCCTAACCCTACCCTAACCGTAACCCTAACCCTGACCCTGACCCTGACCCGAACACTAACCCTAACCCTAACCCTAACCCTAATCCTGAGACGAACCTCAACCCCAACCCTAACCCTATCCTAACCCTAACCCTAACCCTAACCATAAACCTAACCCTAACCCTAACCCTAACCCTAACCCTAACCCTAGACCTTACCCTAACCCTGACACAAACTTTAACCTTAACCTTAACCTCAACCCTAACCCTAACGCTAATCCTTACACTAGACCTAACCCTAACCCTAACACTAACCTTAGCCCTAACCCTAACCCTAACCCTAATCCTAACCCTAACCCTTGCCCTTACCATAACTCTAAGCCTAACCCTAATCCTAACACTCATGCTAAGCCTAACCCTGACACTAACCTTAACCTTAACCCTAACCCTAACCCTAAACCTAACCCTTACCCTAACTCTAACCCTAAACCTAACCCTAGACATAACCCTAACCCTAATTCTAGACCTAACACTAAAACTAACCGTTACACTAATCCTACCCCTAAATCTAACCCTAACACTAGACCTAACCCTAACCCTAAACCTAAACCTAACCCTAAGACCTAACAATAAAACAAACCCTTACGCTAACCCTAACCCTAACCCTAACTTTAACGCTAACCATAACCCTAACCCAAACCCAAACCTTAACCTTAACCTTAACCTTAACCTTAACCTTAACCTTAACCTTAACCTTAACCTTAACCTTAACCTTAACCTTAACATTAACCTTAACCCTAACCCTAACCCTAACCCTAAACCTAAACCTAACCCTAAGACTAGACCTAACCATTAAAGTAACCCTATAAATAGCCTGAACCCTAAACCTGACCCTAAACCTAACCCTAACCCTAACCCAAACCATAAAACACTAACCCTAACCCTTACACTTACCCTTACCCTTACCCTTACCCTTACACTTACCCTTACCCTTATCCTTACCCTTACCCTTACCCTTACCCTTGCCCTTGCCCTTGCCCTTGCCCTTAACCTTGCCCTAACCCTAACCCTAACCCTACCCCTAATACTTACACTAGACCTAACCCTAACAATAATCCTAGACCTAACCGATAAACTAACCCTAAACCTAACTCTTACCTTAACCCCAAGCCTAAGCCTAACCCTAACCCTAATCTTAACCCTAACCCTAACACTCACGCTAAACCTTACCGTAACACTAACCTTAACACTCACGCTAAACCTTACCGTAACCCTAAACCTAACCTTATACCTAACACTAACACTAACCCTAACCCTTACTCTTACCCTTACCCTTACCCTTACCCTTACCCTTACGCTTACGCTTACGCTTACCCTTACCCTTACCCTTACCCTTACCCTTACCATTACCCTTACCCTTACCCTTACCCTAACACTAACCTTAACCTTTACCCTAACCCTAAACCTAACCCTAACCCTAACCCTAACCTTAACCCTTACCCTAACTCTAACCCTAAATTTAACCCTAAACCTAACCCTAACCTTAACCCAAGCGTTACCCTTACCCTAACCGTAACCCTAAGCCTGACACTAACGCTAAACCTAACACTAATCCTAAACCTTTTCCTCACCCTAACACTAACCCTAACCCTAACCTTGACCTAACCCTAATCTTTTCCTTAAAGTCTATATCTATTCACAACTGTAAGTATAAAAGTAATTCTAAAACTACCAATAACCCTTACTCTAAAACTAACCCTTATCCCAACCAGAAACCTAATCTATTCTTAAACTATATATCTAATCATAACTACAAGTGTATATATAATTCTAACACTAGCAATAGCCCTTACTTTAAAACTAATCCTAACCCTAAATCTAGGCATAACCCTAACCATAACACTAACCCTAGACGTAACCCTAACTCTAATCCTAACTCTAAACCTAACCATTACCCTTACCCTAACTTTAACCCTAAACCTAACACTAGATATAACCCTATCCCTAACCCTAATTCTAGACCTAACACTAAAACTACCGATTACACTAACCCTACACCTAAATCTAACCCTAACACTAGACCTAACCTTATCACTAACAGTAAACCTAGACCTATCCAAAAGCCTGACCCTAAACTTAACCTTAACCCTAACCCTTAGCCTAACCCTAACCCTAACCATAACCCTAACCATAACCATAACCATAACCCTAACCCTAACGCTAACCCTAACCCTAACCCTAACCCTAAACCTAACCCTAGACCTAACACTAACACTAACACTAACACTAACCCTAACCCTAACCCTAACCCTAACCCTAACCCTAACCCTAACCCTAACCCTAACCCTTACTCTTACGCCTACCCTTACGCTTACCCTTACACTTACCCTTACCCTTACCCTTGCCCTTGCCCTTGCCCTTGCCCTTGCCCTTGCCCTTGCCCTTAACCTAACCCTAACCCGAACGATAATCCTTGCACTAGAACTAACCATAACAATAACCCTAGACCTAACCCATAGCCTAACCCTAAACCTAACTCTAACCTTAACCTTAACCTTAACCTTAACCCTAAGCCTAACCCTAACCCTAACACTAACACTAACACTAACCCTAACCCTAACCTTAACCTTAACCTTAACCCTAACCCTTAGCCTAACCCTAACCCTAACCATAACCCTAACCATAACCCTTACCCTAACCCTAACCCTAACCCTAACCCTAACCCTAACCCTAACCCTAAACCTAACCCTAGACCTAACACTAACACTAACACTAACCCTAACCCTAACCCTAACCCTAACCCTAACCCTAACCCTTACTCTTACGCCTACCCTTACGCTTACCCTTACACTTACCCTTACCCTTACCCTTACCCTTACCCTTACCCTTGCCCTTGCCCTTGCCCTTGCCCTTGCCCTTGCCCTTAACCTAACCCTAACCCGAACGATAATCCTTGCACTAGAACTAACCCTAACAATAACCCTAGACCTAACCCATAGCCTAACCCTAAACCTAACTCTAACCTTAACCTTAACCTTAACCCTAACCTTAACCTTAACCTTAACCTTAACCTTAACCTTAACCTTAACCCTAACCTTAACCTTAACCTTAACCTTAACCTTAACCTTAACCCTAAGCCTAACCCTAACACTAACACTAACACTAACACTAACCCTAACCCTAACCCTAACCTTAACCTTAACCTTAACCTTAACCCTAACCCTAACCCTAACCCTAACCCTAAGCCTAACCCTAATCCTAACACTCATTCTAAGCCTAGCCCTGACACTAACCTTAACCTTAACCCTAACCCTAACCCTAACCCTAACCCTAAACCTAACCCTTACCCTAATTCTAACCCTAAACCTAAACCTAAACATAACCCTAATCCGAGACCTAAGACTAAAATTTACCGTTACACTAACATTACCCCTAAATCTAACCCTAACACTAGACCTAACTCTCACCCTAACAGTAACCCTAGACCTAACCGAAAGCCTAACCCTAACCTTAACCCTAACCCTAACCCTTACCCTTACCCTTACCCTTACCCTAACCCTAACCCTAACCCTAATCCTAATCCTTACCCTTACCCTTACCCTTACCCTTACCCTTACCCTTACCCTAACCCTAACCCTAACCCTAACCCTAATCTATTCTTAAAATCTATATCTAATCATTTCTGTAAGTGTGAATCTAATTCTATTACTAGCTCATACCCCCTTACTATACAACTAACCCTAATCCTAACCCTACCCTACCCTAACCGTAACCCTAACCCTGACCCTGACCCTGACCCTGACCCTAACCCTAACCCTAACCCTAACCCTAATCCTGAGACGAACCTCAACCCCAACCCTAACACTATCCTAACCCTAACCGTAAACCTAACCCTAACCCTAAACCTAAACATAACCCTAAGACTAGACCTAACCCTTAAAGTAAGCCTAGACATAACCTGAACCCTAAACCTAACCCTAAACCTAACCCAAACCCAAACAAAAACCCTAACACTAACCTTAACCCTTACACATAACCTTACCCTTGCCCTTGCCCTTGCTCTTGTCCTTGCCATTGCCCTTGCCCTAGCACAAACCCTAACCCTAAGCCTAACCCTACCCCTAATCCGAACACTACACCTAAACCTAACAATATCCCTGGACCTAACCGATAGCCTAACCCTCAACCTAACTCTTACCTTAACCTTAACCCTAAGCCTAACCCTAACCCTAATCTTAACCCTAACCCTAACACTAACCTTAACCCTTATCCTAACCCTAAACCTAACCCTTACACTTACCCTAACTTTAACCCTAAACCTAACACTAGATATAACCCTATCCCTATTCCTATTTCTAGACCGAACACTAACACTACAGATTACACTAACCCTACCCCTAAATCTAACCCTAACACTAGACCTAACCCTATCACTAACAGTAAACCTAGACCTATCCAAAAGCCTAACACTAACCTTAACCTTAACCCTAACCCTTAGCTAACCCTAACCCTAACCCTAAACCATAACCCTAACCTTAGACCTAACCCTAACCCTAACCCTAACCCTAACCCTAACCCTTACCCTTATGCTTACCCTTACGCTTACCCTTACACTTACACTTACCCTTACCCTTGCCCTTGCCCTTGCCCTTGCCCTTACCCTAACCCTAACGCTAATCCTTGCACTAGACCTAACCCTAACAATAACCCTAGACCTAACCCATATCCTAACCCTAAACCTAACACTAACCTTAACCTTAACCTTAACCCTAACCCTAAGCATAACCCTAATCCTAGCACTCATGCTAACCCTAACCCTAACCCTAACGCTAATCCTTGCACTAGACCTAACCCTAAGCCTAAGCCTAAACCATACCTAACACTAACCCTAACCCTAACCCTAACCTTAACCCTAACCCTAACCCTAACCCTAACCCTAACCCTAACCCTAAGCATAACCCTAATCCTTGCACTCATGCTAAGCCTAACCCTGACACTAACCTTAACCTTAACCCAAACCCTAAACCTAACCATAACCTTAACCTTAACCTTAACCTTAACCTTAACCTTAACCTTAATCTTAACCTTAACCATAACCCTAACCCTAACCCTAACCCTAACCCTATACCTAAACTTAAACCTAACCCTTACCCTTACCCTAACTCTAACCCTAAACCTAACCCTAGACGTAACCCTAACTCTAACCCTAATTTTAGACCTAACACTAAAACTAACCGTTACACTAACCCTACCCCTAAATCTAACCCTAACACTAGACCTAACCCTAACCCTAAGAGTAACCCTAGACCTAACCGAAAGGCTAACCCTGTCTTTAACCCTAACCCTAACCCTTAACCTTACCCTTACCCTTACCCTTAACCTTACCCTTACCCTTACCCTTACCCTTACCCTTACCCTTACCCTTACCCTTACCCTTACCCTTACCCTAACCCTAACCCTAACCCTAACGCTAATCTATTCTTAAAATCTATATATAATCATTTCTGTTAGTGTGAATCTAATTCTATTACTAACTCATACCCCCTAACTCTACAACTAACCCTAATCCTAACCGTAACCCTAACCCTAACCCTAACCCTGAGCTGAACCTCAACCCCAACCCTAACCCTATCCTAACCCTAACCGTAAACCTAACCCTAACCCTAACCCTAACGCAAACCCTAAACCTTACCCTAACCCTAACCCTAACCCTAACCCTAACCTTATCCCTTACCCTAACTCTAACCCTAAACCTAACCCTAGACATAACCCTAACCCGAATTCTAGACCTTATCAAAACCCTAACCCTAATCTATTCTTGGAGTCTATATCTAATCATAACTGTAAGTATATTTCTAATTCGAACACTAACAATAACCCTTATTCTCCATCTAACCCTAACCATAACCCTAACACTTACCCTAACCCTAATACTAACCTTAACCCTAACCCTAACCCTAACCCTGAGAGTAACCTTAACCTTAACCTTAACCCTAACCCGAACTCTAACCCTAACCCTAACCCTAAACATAAACCTAAACCTAATCCTAGACCTAATCCTAGACATAACCCTAACCCTAACCCTAAACCTTAACCTAGACCTAAGCAAAACCATAACCCTAATGTTACCCTAACCCTAACCCTAAATCTAACCCTAACCCTGGACATAACCCTAATCTATTCTTAAAGTCTATATCTAATCATGACTAAAAGTGTATTTCTAATTCTAAAACTAACAATAAGCCTTACTCTACCACTAACTATAACCCTAACCCTAGACCTAACAATAAAACAAACCCTTATGCTAACCCTAACCCTAACCCTAACCCTAACTTTAACCCTAACCATAACCCTAATCCAAACCTTAACCTTAACCTTAACCTTAACCTTAACCTTAACCGTAAACCTTAACCTAAACCTAAACCTTAACCTTAACCTTAACCCTAACCCTAACCCTAACCCTAAACCTAAACCTAAACCTAACCCTAAGTCTAGAGCTAACCCTTAAAGTAACCCTAGACATAGCCTGAACCCTAAACCTAACCCTAAACCTAACCCTAACCCTAACCCAAACCTTAACACTAACCCTAACCCTTACCCTTACCCTTACCCTTACCCTTACCCTTACCCTTACACTTACCCTTACCCTTACCCTTACCCTTACCCTTACCCTTACCCTTACCCTTGCCCTTCCCTTGCCCTAACCCTAACCATAACCCTACCCCTAATACTTACACTAGACCTAACCCTAACAATAATCCTACACCTAACCGATAGCCTAACCCTCAACCTAACTTTTACCTTAACCCTAATTCTAAGCCTAACCCTAACCCTAATCTTAACCCTAACCCTTACACTCACGCTAAACCTTACCGTAACACTAACCTTAACAATACCCTAACCCTAAACCTAACCCTAACCCTAACCCTAACCCTAGACCTTACCCTAACCCTGACACAAACTTTAACCTTAACATTAACCTCAACCCTAACCCTAACCCTAACGCTAATCCTTACACTAGACCTAACCCTTTCACTAACATGAACCCTAACCCTAACCCTAACCCTAATCCTAACCCTTGCCCTTACCCTAACCCTAAAACTAGCCCTTACCCTAACTCTAACCATAAACCTAACCCTAGACATAACCCTAACCCTAATTTTAGACCTAACACTAAAACTAACCGTTACACTAACCTTACCCATAAATCTAACCCTAACACTAGACCTAACCCTAACCCTAAGAGTAACACTAGACCTTACCGAAAGGCTAACCCTATCTTTAACCCTAACCCTAACCCTTACCCTTACCCTTACCTTTACCCTAACCCTAACCCTAACCCTAACCCTAACCCTAACCCTAATGCTAATCTATTCTTAAAATCTATATATAATCATTTCTGTTAGTGTGAATCTAAATCTATTACTAACTCATACCCCCTAACTCTACAACTAACCCTAATCCTAACCCTACCCTAACCGTAACCCTAACCCTAACCCTAACCCTGAACCGAACCTCAACCTCAACCCTAACCCTATCCTAACCCTTACCGTAACCCTAACGCAAACCCTAGACCTTACACTAACCCTAACCCTAACGCTAATCCTTACACTAGACCTAACCCTAACACTAACCTTAACCCTAACCCTAATCCTAACCTTTGCCCATACCCTAACTCTAAACCTAATCCTAATCCTAACACTCATGCTAAGCCTAACCCTGATACTAACCTTAACCCTAACCCTAACCCTAACCTTAAAACTAACCCTTACCCTAACTCTAACCCTAAACCTAACCCTAGACAAAACCCTAACCCTAACCCTAATTTTAGACCTAACACTAAAACTAACCGTTACACTAACCCTACCCCTAAATCTAACCCTAACACTAGACCTAACCCTAACCCTAAGAGTAACCCTAGACCTAACCGAAAGGCTAACCCTATCTTTAACCCTTACCCTTACCCTTACCCTTACCCTTACCCTTACCCTTACCCTAACCCTAACCCTAACGCTAATCTATTCTTAAAATCTATATATAATCATTTCCGTTAGTGTGAATCTAATTCTATTACTAACTCATACCCCCTAACTCTACAACTAACCCTAATCCTAACCCTACCCTAACCGTAACCCTAACCCTAACCCTGAGCCGAACCTCAACCCCAACCCTAACACTATCCTAACCCTAAGCGTAAACCTAACCCTAACCCTAACCCTAACCCTAACCCTAACCCTAGACATTACCCTAACTCTAGTACTAACTTTAACCTTAACCTTTACCTTAACCTCAACCCTAACCCTAACACTAACCCTAACCCTAACCTTATCCCTTACCCTAACTCTAACCCTAAACTTAACCCTAGACATAACCCTAACCCCAATTCTAGACCTAACCAAAACCCTAACCCTAATCTATTCTTAAAGTCTATATCTAATCATAACTGTAAGTATATTTCTAATTCGAACACTAACAATAACCCTTATTCTCCATCTAACCCTAACCATAACCCTAATACTTACCCTAACCCTAACACTAACCTTAACCCTAATCCTAACCCTAACCCTAACCCTAACCCTAACCCTAACCCTAACCCTGAGAGTAACCTTAACCTTAACCCTAACCCGAACTCTAACCCTAACCCTAACCCTAAACCTAAACCTAAACCTAATCCTAGACCTAATCCTAGACATAACCCTAACCCTAACCCTAAACCTTAACCTAGACCTAAGCAAAACCATAACCCTAACGTTACCCTAACCCTAACCCTAACCCTAAACCTAACCCTAACCCTAACCCTAAACCTAACCCTAACCCTGGACATAACCCTAATCTATTCTTAAAGTCTATATCTAATCATGACTAAAAGTGTATTTCTAATTCTAAAACTAACAATAACCCTTACTCTACCACTAACTCTAACCCTAACCCTAGACCTAACAATAAAACAAACCCTTACGCTAACACTAACCCTAACCCTAACCTTATCCCTTACCCTAACTCTAACCCTAAACCTAACCCTAGACATAACCCTAACCCCGATTCTAGACCTAACCAAAACCCTAACCCTAATCTATTCTTGAAGTCTATATCTATTCATAACTGTAAGTATATTTCTAATTCGAACACTAACAATAACCCTTATTCTCCATCTAACCCGAACCATAACCCTAACACTTACCCTAACCCTAACACTAACCTTAACCCTAACCCTAACCCTGAGAGTAACCTTAACCTTAACCTTAACCCTAACCCGAACTCTAACCCTAACCCTAAACCTAAACCTAAACCTAAACCTTAACCTAAACCTAATCCTAGATCTAATCCTAGACATAACCCTAAACCTTAACCTAGACCTAAGCAAAACCATAACCCTAACGTTACCCTAACCCTAACCCTAAACATAACCCTAACCCTGGACATAACCCTAATCTATTCTTAAAGTTTATATCTAATCATGACTAAAAGTGTATTTCTAATTCAAAAACTAACAATAACCCTTACTCTACCACTAACTCTAACCCTAACCCTAACTTTAACCCTGACCATAACCCAAACCCAAACCCAAACCCAAACCTTAACCTTAACCTTAACCTTAACCTTAACCTTAACCTTAACCGTAAACCTTAACCTAAACCTTAACCTTAACCCTAACCCTAAACCTAAACCTAAACCTAAACCTAAACCTAACCCTAACCCTAACCCAAACCTTAACACTAACCCTAACCCTTACCCTTACACTAACCCTTACCCTTACCCTTACCCTTACCCTTACCCTTACCCTTACCCTTACCCTTACCCTTACCCTTACCCTTACCCTTGCCCTTGCCCTTGCCCTTGCCCTTGCCCTTGCCCTTGCCCTAACCCTAACCCTACCCCTAATACTTACACTAGACCTAACCTTAACAATAATCCTAGACCTAACCGATAGCCTAACCCTCAACCTAACTCTTACCTTAACCCTAATTCTAAGCCTAACCCTAATCTTAACCCTAACCCTAACACTCACGCTAAACCTTACCGTAACACTAACCTTAACAATACCCTAAACCTAACCCTTAACTTTACCCTAACTTTAACCCTAATACTAATCCTAGACATAACCCTAACCCTAACCTTATACCTAAAACTAACACTAACCCTAACGCCCACCCTTACCCTTACCCTTACCCTTACGCTTACCCTTACCCTTACCCTTACCCTTACCCTTACCCTTACCCTTACCCTGACCCTTACCCTTGCCCTTGCCCTTGCCCTTGCCCTTGCCCTTGCCCTCGCCCTTGCCCTTACCCTAACACTAATCCTTACACTAGACCTAACACAAACAATAACCCTAGACCTTACCCATAGCCTAACCCCTAACCTAACCCTAACCCTAACAAAAACCTTAACCCTAACCCTAAACCTAACTCTAACCGTAACCCTAAACCTAACCCTAACCCTAACCCTAACCCTAACCCTTACCCTAACTCTAACCCTAAATTTAACCCTAAACCTAACCCTAACCTTAACCCAAGCTTTACCCTTACCCTAACCGTAACCCTAACCCTATGCCTGACACTAACGCTAAACCTAACACTAATCCTAAACCTTTTCCTCACCCTAACACTAACCCTAACCCTAACCCTGACCTAACCCTAATCTTTTCCTTAAAGTCTATATCTAATCACAACTGTAAGTATAAAAGTAATTCTAAAACTACCAATAACCCTTACTCTAAAACTAACCCTAATCCCAACCAGAAACCTAATCTATTCTTAAACTATATATCTAATCATAACTGTAAGTGTATATATAATTCTAACACTAGCAATAGCCCTTACTTTAAAACTAATCCTAACCCTAAACCTAGGCATAACCCTAACCATAACACTAACCCTAGACATAACCCTAACTCTAATCCTAACCCTAAACCTAACCCTTACCCTTACCCTAACTTTAACCCTAAACCTAACACTAGATATAACCCTATCCCTAACCCTAATTCTAGACCTAACACTAAAACTAACCGTTACACTAAGCTTACCCCTAAATCTAACCCTAACACTAGACCTAACCCTCACCCTAACAGTAAACCTAGACCTAACCGAAAGCCTAACCCTAACCTTATCCAAACCCTAACCCTAACCTTTACCCTTACCCTAACCCTTACCCTTACCCTTACCCTTACCCTTACCCTTACCCTTACCCTAACCCTAACCCTAACCCTAATCCTTACCCTAACCCTAACCCTAAACCTAACCCTAACCCTAACCCTAATCTATTCTTAAAATCAATATCTAATCATTTCTGTTAGTGTGAATCTAATTCTATTACTAACTCGTACCCCCTTACTTTACAACTAACCCTAATCCTAAACCTACCCTAACCGTAACCGTAACCCTAACCGTGACCCTGACCCTGACCCGAACCCTAACCCTAATCCTGAGACGAACCTCAACCCCAACCCTAACCCTATCCTAACCCTAACCGTAAACCTAACCCTAACCCTAACCCTAACCCTAACCCTAACCCTAACCCTAGACCTTACCCTAACCCTGACACAAATTTTAACCTTAACCTTAACCTCAACCCTAACCCTAACCCTAACGCTAATCCTTACACTAGACCTAACCCTAACACTAACCTTAACCATAACCCTAATCCTAACCCTTGCCCTTACCCTAACTCTAAGCCTAACCCTAATCCTAACACTCATGCTAAGCCTAACCCTGACACTAACCTTAACCCTAACCCTAACCCTAAACCTAACCCTTACCCTAACTCTAACCCTAAACCTAACCCTAGACATAAGACTAACCCTAACCCTAATTTTAGACCTAACACTAAAACAAACCGTTACACTAACCCTACCCCTAAATCTAACCCTAACCCTAACGCTAATCTATTCTTAAAATCTATATCTAATCATTTCTGTTAGTGTGAATCTAATTCTATTACTAACTCATACCCCCTAACCCTAATCCTAACACTCATGCTAAGCCTAACCCTGACACTAACCTTAACCTTAACCCAAACCCTCACCCTAACCTTAACCTTAACCTTAACCTTAACCTTAACCTTAACCTTAACCTTAACCTTAACCTTAACCTTAACCTTAACCTTAACCTTAACCTTAACCCTAACCCTAACCCTAACCTTAAACCTAACCCTTACCCTAACTCTAACCCTAAACCAAACCCTAGACATAACCCTAACCCTAACCCTAATCCGAGACGTAACACTAAAACTAACCTTTACACTAACCTTACCCCTAAATCTAACCCTAACACTAGACCTCACCCTAACAGTAACCCTAGACCTATCCAAAAGCCTAACCATAACCTTAACCTCAACCCTTACCCTAGCCCTAACCCTAACCCTCACCGTAACCTAAACCCTATGCCTAACCCTAACCTTAACCCTACTCTAACCCTAACCTTTACCCTAACATTAACCCTAGACATAACCCTAGACCTAACCATAACCCTAAATCTAAACTTAACCCGAACCCGAAGCCGAACCCGAACCCTAATCTATTCTTAAAGTATATATCTAATCATAACTGTAAATGTAAATCTCATTCTAAAACTAGCAATAACCCTTACTTTACAACTAAACCAAACCCTAGACCTAACCCTAACAATAACCTTAACCCTAACCCAAACCATAAGCCTAACCCTAACCCTAACCCTAACCCTAACCCTAACCCTAACCCTAACCCTAACGCTAATCTATTCTTAAAATCTATATCTAATCATTTCTGTTAGTGTGAATCTAATTCTATTACTAATTCATACCCCCTAACCCTAATCCTAACACTCATGCTAAGCCTAACCCTGACACTAACCTTAACCTTAACCTAAACCCTCACCCTAACCTTAACCTTAACCTTAACCTTAACCTTAACCTTAACCTTAACCTTAACCTTAACCCTAACCCTAACCCTAACCTTAAACCTAACCCTTACCCTAACTCTAACCCTAAACCTAACCCTAGACATAACCCTAACCCTAACCCTAATCCGAGACCTAACACTAAAACTAACCGTTACACTAACCTTACTCCTAAATCTAACCCTAACACTAGACCTCACCCTAACAGTAACCCTAGACCTATCCAAAAGCCTAACCCTAACCTTAACCTCAACCCTTACCCTAACCCTAACCCTAACCCTCACCGTAACCTAAACCCTATGCCTAACCCTAACCTTAACCCTACTCTAACCCTAACCTTTACCCTAACATTAACCCTAGACATAACCCTAGACCTAACCATAATCCTAAATCTAAACTTAACCCGAACCCGAAGCCGAACCCGAACCCTAATCTATTCTTAAAGTATATATCTAATCATAACTGTAAATGTAAATCTCATTCTAACACTAGCAATAACCCTTACTTTACAACTAAACCAAACCCTAGACCTAACCCTAACAATAACCTTAACCCTAACCCAAACCATAAGCCTAACCCTACCCCTAACCCTAACTCTAACCCTTACCCTAACCCTAACCCTAACCCTAACCCTAACCCTTACACTAACCCTAGATAAAACCCTAATCCTAACACTAACGTTAAAACTAACCCTAAACTTAACCCTAAACCTTTTCCTCATCCTAACCCTAACAATAACCCTAACCCTAACCCTTATCTATTCTTTAAGTTTAAATCTAATCATAACTGCAAGTATAAATCTAATTGTAAAACTAACAATAAAATTTAATTTAAAACTAAACGTAAACTTAGACCTAACCCTAACCCTAAATCTAACTCTAACACTAAGCCTAACCCTAACCCTAACCCTAGCCCTAACCCTAATCCTAACTCTAACTCTAACTCTAACTCTAACTCTAACTCTAACTCTAACTCTAACTCTAAATCTAACCCTAACCCTAAACCTAACCCTAAACCTAACCCTAGACATAACCCTAACCCTAATTCTAGACCTAACACTAAAACTAACCATCACACTAAACCTACCCCTAAATCTAACCCTAACACTAGACCTCACCCTAACAGTAACCCTAGACCTAACCAAAAGCCTAACCCTAACCTTAACCTCAACCCTTACCCTAACCCTAACCCTAACCCTAACCCTAACCCTAACCCTTACCTTAACCTTAACCTTAGCCCTAAGCCTAAGCCTAAGCCTAACTCTAACCCTAAACCTAACCCTAGACATAACCCTAACGCTAACCCTAGTTCTAGACCTAACACTAAAACTAACCATCACACTAAACCTACCCCTGAATCTAACCCTAACACTAGACCTAACCCTAACAGTTACCCTAGACCTAACCAAAAGCCTAACCCTTACCTTAACCTTAACCCTAACCCTAACCCTAACCCTAACCCTAACCCTAATTCTTTCCCTAACCCTAACCCTAACCATAACACTAATCTATTCCTTAAATCTATATCTAATCATTTCTGTAAGTGTGAATCTAATTCTATTTCTTACTCATACCCCTTAACTCTACAACTAACTCTAATCATAACTGTAAATGTAAATCTCATTCTAACACTAGCAATAACCCTTACTTTACAACTAAACCAAACCCTGGACCTAACCCTAACAATAACCTTAACCCTAACCCAAACCATAAGCCTAACCCTACCCCTAACCCTAACTCTAACCCTAACCCTAACCCTAACCCTTACACTAACCCTAGATATAACCCTAATCCTAACACTAACGTTAAAACTAACCCTAAACTTAACCCTAAACATTTCCCTCATCCTAACCCTAACAATAACCCTAACCCTAACCCTAACCCTTATCTATTCTTTAAGTTTAAATCTAATCATAACTGCAAGTATAAATCTAATTGTAAAACTAAAAATAAAATGTACTTTAAAACTAAACCTAAACTTAGACCTAAAACTAACCCTAACCCTAAATCTAACTCTAACACTAACCCTAACCCTAGCCCTAGCCCTAGCCCTAGCCCTAACCCTAATCCTAACTCTAACTCTAACTCTAACTCTAACTCTAACCCTAAACCTAACCCTAGACATAACCCTAACCCTAACCCTAATTCTAGACCTTACACTAAAACTAACCATCACACTAAACCTACCCCTAAATCTAACCCTAACACCAGACCTCACCCTAACAGTAACCCTAGACCTAACCGAAAGCCTAACCCTAACCTTAACCTCAACCCTTACCCTAACCCTAACCCTAACCCTAACCCTAACCCTAACCCTAACCCTTACCTTAACCTTAACCTTAACCTTAACCTTAACCTTAACCTTAACCCTAACCCTAAGCCTAAGCCTAACTCTAACCCTAACACTAACCCTAGACATAACCCTAGACCTAACCCTAACCCTAAATCTAAAACTTACCCTAAACCTAACCCGAACCCGAACCCTAACCCTAATCCATTCTTAAAGTATATATCTAATCATAACTGTAAATGTAAATCTCATTCTAACACTAGCAATAACCCTTACTTTACAACTAACCCAAACCCTTGACCTAACCCAAACACCAACCCTAACCCTAACTCTAACCCTAAACCTTACACTAACCCCAGACATAACCCTAATCCTAATAATCTAATCATAACTGCAAGTATAAATCTAATTGTAAAACTATCAATAAACCTTACTTTAAAACTAATCCTAAACTTAGACCTAACCCTAACCCCAACCGTAACTCTAACCCTAACCCTAACCCTAACCCTAATCTATTCTTAAAGTCTATCTCTAATCATAACTGTCAGTGTATTTCTAATTCTAACACTTTTAATAACCCTTACTCTACAACAAACCCTAACCCTAAACCTAACCCAAACCCTAACCCTAACCCTAACCCAAACCCTAACCCTTACACTAACCCTATCCCAGATCCTAACCCTAATCTATTCATAAATTCTATATCTATTTATAACTGTAAGTATTAATCTAACTCTAACACTAGCGATAACACTTACTCTACAATTTACCCAACCCTAGACCTAACCCTAACCCTAAGCTTAACCTTAACCGTAACCCTAACTCTAACTCTAACTCTAACTCTAACCCTAACCCTAACCCTAACCCTAAACCTATTCCTAGACATAACCCTCATCCTAATCCTAACCCTAAACCTAGACCTAACCAAAACCCTAACCCAAACCCTAACCCTAACCCTAACCCTAACCCTAACCCTAATCTATTCATAAATTCTATATCTAATCATAACTGTAAGTATTAATCTAACTCTAACACTAGCGATAACACTTACTCTACAATTTACCCAACCCTAGACCTAACCCTAACCCTAACCCTGAGCTTAACCTTAACCTTAGCCCTAACTCTAACACTAACCCTAAACCTAGACATAACCCTCACCCTAATCCTAACCATAAACCTAGACCTAACGAAAACCCTAACTCAAACCCAAACCCTGTACCTAACCCTAGCCCTAATCTATTCTTAAAGTCTACATCTAATCATAACTGAAACTGTATTTCTAATTCTAAAACTAACAATAACCCTTACTCTACCACTAACCCTAACCCTAACCCTAGACCTAACACTAAAACTAACCGATATGCTAACCCTAACCCTAACCCTAAACCTAACACTAACACTAGACCTAACCCTAACCCTAACCCTAACCCTAACCCTAACCCTACAACTAAACCTAACCCTAACCCTAGACCTAACGATAACACTAACCCTAACCCTTACCCTTACCCTTGCCCTTGCCCTTGCCCTTGCCCTTGCCCTTGCCCTTACCCTTGCCCTTGCCCTTGCTCTTGCCCTTGCCCTTGCCCTTGCCCTTGCCCTTTCCCTAACTCTAGCCTTAACCCGTAATCCTTACACTAGACCTAACCCTAACAATAACCCTAGACCTAACTCTAACCCTAACCCTAACCCTAACCCTAACCCTAACCCTAACCCTAACCTTAATCTATTCTAAAAGTCTATATCTAATAATTAGTGTAAAAGTGTAAGGCTAATTCTAACACTAAATCTTACCCCCTAACTCTACAACTAACCCTAATCCTAACCCTACCACAACCCTAACCATAGACCTAACCCTAACCCTTACCCTAACCCTAACGTTAGCCCTTACCCTAACATTATCCCTAATGCTTTCTCAAAGAGTAAATCGAATAGCATCTCTAACACTAACCCTATTACTAACCCTATATATAACCATAACCCTAATTCTAAATCTATACACAACCCCAAGACTAACCCTATCCCAAACCTTATCTAAAAGTCTATATCTAATCGTAACAGTAATTGTAAATCTAATTCTAACACTAACAATAACCCTAATTCTACAACTAACTGTAACCCTAAGACGAACCCTGATCCTAACCTATTCTTAAAGTCTACATCTTATCATAACTGTAAGTATAAAAGTAATTCTAAAACTACCAATAATCCTTACTCTAAAACTAACCCTAATCCTAACCCTAACCCTAACCCTTACACTAACCCTAGATAAAACCCTAATCCTAACACTAACGTTAAAACTAACCCTAAACTTATCCCTAAACCTTTTCCTCATCCTAACCCTAACAATAACCCTGACCCTAACCCTAACCCTTATCTATTCTTTAAGTTTAAATCTAATCATAACTGCAAGTATAAATCTAATTGTAAAACTAACAATAAAATTTAATTTAAAACTAAACGTAAACTTAGACCTAACCCTAACCCTAAATCTAACTCTAACACTAAGCCTAACCCTAACCCTAGCCCTAATCCTAACTCTAACTCTAACTCTAACTCTAACTCTAACTCTAACTCTAACTCTAACTCTAACCCTAACCCTAACCCTAACCCTAAACGTAACCCTAGACATAACCCTAACCCTAATTCTAGACCTAACACTAAAACTAACCATCACACTAAACCTACCCCTAAATCTAACCCTAACACTAGACCTCACCCTAACAGTAACCCTAGACCTAACCAAAAGCCTAACCCTAACCCTTACCCTTGCCCTTGCCCTTGCCCTTGCTCTTGCCCTTGCCCTTGCCCTTTCCCTAACCCTAGCCTTAACCCGTAATCCTTACACTAGACCTAACCCTAACAATAACCCTAGACCTAACTCTAACTCTAACCCTAACCCTAACCCTAACCCTAATCTATTCTAAAAGTCTATATCTAATAATTAGTGTATAAGTGTAAGGCTAATTCTAACACTAAATCTTACCCCCTAACTCTACAACTAACCCTAATCCTAATCCTAACCCT